>VWZT01010319.1:187502-249113 GCA_013397055.1 Pachycephala philippinensis | reverse complement strand
CCTCGGGCAGCGCCGAGGGGAGCGGAGAGAGGCTCGCCTACCAGGCTGGCCGGGGGAGGGAGGAGGGGGCCGCAGAACAAAGGTGACTGAGGGACCCCACTTTAAACACAGCCCACGGGAGCGGAGAGTGCCGTGTCTGGGTGTTTGGCGGGACGGGGTGGAGGAGCCCCGGCCTGGGGTGGCAGCGGGGCCCAGGGGCTGTGACAGCCCCGGCCTGTCACGCCCAGGCACCCACCGCTCACTCCTGGGGTCGTTTTAATGAAGGCTCCTAACTTCCAAAATCCCGGCAGAGGATGACAGCGGGCTTTAGGAAAAGTAGCCTCTTTGCTCTTTCTTTTTTGTTGTTTCGATGGACTTTCGGTGGTGCCTTTTAAGTTCTCTCCCAGATTAAGATGACTTGCATGCTCAGTGTGTGCATGAACGCTGCTTTAGCAAACGGCTTTATCAGTGGTCATATCTTAAGGCAACATTAAACAATTACCTTTATATTTAAAAGTTTGAAATATTTATACTGCCGTTTCACTTTGTCAAGTGTTTGCACAGATAGATATATAGATATGATCTGGTAACTAAAAGCCTAATTAAAATTTGTTTAAATCAGGGGGGCATGTATTCTTGTTGACAGCAGCAGATCGATAGGGTAAGACAATAGAGCCCCATTATTTTACTTCCATTGACTGAACATATTGACATTTCAGGTTTGCGATTGCCTCAGTGAGCATGATGAAACACTGAAATTCATGAACCAACTGTCTGGAGTGGCACATATATTACTGTATGTCATCTCTGCCTTCAGGTTACCTTATCACTGAAGCAGAATGGTAATGGATGGCAGCGGAGTACTTCAGGGGGGTGAGGCTCTATCAGTTAAGAAGCTGACACATAGCAGGTTTCAGGAGTATCTTTAATTACACCTAGAATTATGTACGAAGGAAGATGGTCCTTGTTACCTGCTGCTGTGCTTCAGAGTTTACAGGCTCAGAAGCAGACAGGATAACAAGGTACTTATGTTTCATTTTTTATATACATGACTTGATACCTTTAACTTTTGCAGGAGCCCAAGGATTTCTGGTTGTGCAGTTTTCATGCTCGCCATGTTCACCAATGGCAGCATCTCAACCCAGTCTTGATGCTTAAGTTCCAGAGCATCTGCTAGACCTTCTCCCAGTCTGAAGATTGCAAAGGAAACAAAGAACAACTTTAAAATAAATAAATGCCCTTTGAATTTCTCTTGCCTCAACATTGTTCTAATGACAATGCTCGGGGAATTCAATGCAGTGAGACGATAGCAGAATGATACATACATACATACATACACATATACATATCTATATATATGCACACACACATTTTTTTCTTGGTATAAGCACCATAAAAAGAAATGTCTGTGCAATATGTGCACGTGAATGCATAATTGTATATATCAGCTTAGATGGTTGCATATAAATGCATATATAAAGAAGACCCCTGTCTGCAGAACATGCAATGTGTTTATTATTTCAAAGGCTTTCAGATCATCTTTAAAATCTAGCTGACTGTAGAATGAAACCCATCAGGGTAATGCAGAGATAGCGATTAAAATTAATTTAAAGCAGACAAAGAGCAAATACAGAAGAGCCACTACAATTTAACTAATTTTTAAAAGTAAGTGGAATGAAAATATAAAATGTATTTTGTGTGCCATCTACTCAGCAATTGTTGCTATTGAGTGGACTGCCGATGCCCTTTAAGATGGTAAAAAGAAAACGAGTCCTTTATACCATTTTCCTGAAAATGTTAGGTTTCTGTTTGATCAGCAGGTGCTGTTGAGATGAAAGCCATGTGTAAATTTTCAGAAGGCCAAAAGTGTCAATTCAGAAAAGGAAAGTGATAAGAGAAAATGCAATCAGTTTTCCTGTTTTCAATTTGTGCAGGATTTGAAGAGCTGTTTTGTTAAACTGCTACATCTGCTCCAATATGAATATTGAACTACTTCCACTAAAAATAACACCCTATAATTTGGAAGCCATTGCAATCTTTTGTTAATGCAAGTGGGTTATTTGAAAAAAAAATCTATTCTGAAAAATCTCCTGCCTAATGTGCATTTTTGTTTATCGGCACTTTTATCTTCAGCAGATAAAATGGCATTATGCAATTAGGACCATATCTATTTGAACTGGAAAAATGACACTGGATAGCTGAATATCACTATGTTGGTGAAAGGATTTAACTAGTACTTTAAAAATAATTTTATTAATAAACTATGATTGTATCTTAAAACAACATTTGGCTGTTTCCCCACTGCAGCAATACAGCTTTACTTACTACTGAGGTCCTTGAGCTATGTAAAGGATATTCAGAGTATGACAGAACGTTCTTTGGCTTGTTTCACTCCTCTTATACCTGCAAATCTTAAGTTTAGGGTCATCAAGGGCATTTTAGTTGAAGGGGATTTTGGAGTAACTTTTTCCGTGGTAAATAAAATGACTAAATCGTATTTGAATGCATGTATACAAAAATATTCACAGTTGTGGAGCTGCTAATCCAAGTGAATTCTATGACTTGGAAAGCATAGTATTGGTAGAGCATACATTTTCTATCACAAGCATCTCTGGAGAACATAACATTGTTGCTTTTTAATAAAAAAAAAAACAACTAAACAACAACAACCTAATGGAAAGGATATGTGTTTGTTATAAGGATCTAAATGAAGAAGGGATAATTCACTGTTACATCTATGGAGCCTGGTATACATAACATGAGTAAACGTGCAGAATAGAATGAGAGCTTTTATTGCTTTATTTCAACATAGAGAATGACCTGGTTTTAATATTAGAATGGGTTTTAGCTGTCGAATTCTAATCTAATCTAGTAGTCAGGAAATAATTTTTTTTGGTAGGTGTCTGCATGGGAAAGGGCCTTGCTGATGCTTCTGTTTGGTTTTGCAATTGGATTTGTAAGCTTTTGACCTTGGGGGATTTTCCTCAAAGTGATCTACACATCAGAAATAATTAAAATTCAATAAACTGAAATTTAAATATAGAATGGATTCTGTGCTTGTGGTAGGTTGTCTAGAAGTCTGTGGCATGTCTACTTTATAGCTTGTATTCCCCAGCATAACTGTGTGCACACATGTGCATAAATTTATGTTGAATGACAGAGGGATAATTATTTATACAGATTTTATCCAAAACTCTGTGCTCTCCTGAAACATAACAAAAAGCTTCCCTCCCCAGAAGAGTGTTTACATCCCGTGACAGTCACTAGATTCAAATCTTCTCAACATGAAAGTTGTTTCCTTTCCTCCAAACCTTCTTTTCCCCAACAAAGCTAACCCTGTTAAACCTCACCTTCTGTGGGATGTATACATAGTTATAGACATATGTACGAGAAGTAAATATTACAGAAAACATGGCCGATTGGGGCAAAAAGTCTGTAGCCTTAAATAGCTCGTGATATCTGCCAGCAGCAGGAGTGGCGCTGAGGAGGCCCTACCTCGGCTGACCCGGGGATGTGAGAGCCTTGGGGAGCCTCGCGTTTGTGCTCGATGCCTACGTGGGGCTTTCTGCTCGCAGATACTGCCGAGCAAATGCTCTGGCGCAGCATGTGAGAGCAGATACTGCCTACCTGAAGAGTTTTTAAACCAAGGAGCTTTCTACTCTGGTCGTGGGATTTTCTGGTACTTTGCACAGGGGTTGGGGCGGAGTCCAGCCCCGAAAGAAAGATTATAGCAGGGTATCCAGATTTTGTTATCTAAATGTTCTGAACACATTCATGGGAGTGCTCTGTTTTCTTAATCTTTGCCAGAAATGCTGCATGCAGTTTTGCTGTTCCTGTTGAATAGTTGCCATATTTAACTCCACTGGTTGTGAATGGAAATGGGAATATGGAAAGAAATACTTTAATGTTCCCTCTCATTTTCTACAGCACATTTTGGGATGCCTGGAAAGGGAGGGCATCCTAGATACTCAAAAGTATTTCAGAATACATAAAAAGAATTTAATAGAAGTTCTGAAACTTGAGTTTGTTTTTATGTAGTTTTTGGGCATGTGTGATATGGTGACTTATTTAAGGGATATGTTTTTATACTCAGTATTATTTAGTGAATGTAGCGTTCGTGAAAGTACATTTGTGTTGTACAGAACTGTTTAGCAACAAAATTCCTCAATGATCCTGTACCGTAACATGCTGATTTGGGATCCTCATGGGATAGTTCATAATTTCTTTAGTCATTTCAGAAGGCATTTGATTCATTGCCACTTTTATGTCTATCAAGACAGGTATACTCTGGTGCTTACAGTAAAGTAAATATGCAAAGTTCACTGAGGATAGATAACAGGTTCTTTCGGAAATTAGGTTGCGGTCTGGAAAGACAGAAGACTCCACCTAGTGGAGTGGAATTAATATGCACATGGTGGCAGGCAGTGGCGTGTAATAAAATAAGTATCATTTTTGGAGAGCCAAGTTGCTACAGAGAGTAAAACCCAGGAATTCAGACAAGCATCTGAGGCAATGGTTGTACGACCATTACAAATTGTACGAGACTGTAGTTACTTTTGGAGCTCTACGAGGCTTATGCATGTCTGCCATGTTGGATGTTAATATGCAATTTGCATAAGTAGTAGGCATTAGCACTAGCTTTTTTTTTTGTGGTGCCTTTTATTTGGTGATCTGCTGTCTACATTTTTTGATTCCTGACAGTGACCATACAAGTGCCCCTTTTGGTTGTGGCCCAGGTGTCATTTTAAATAGCTTGGAAAAAAACCCCAAACCCAACAATTCAGCCCCCAAAAAATCACCACTTTTTCCCCACAATTGCTTATTTTTCAGAATACATTTTCTGGTTTTTGCTTCTTTCATTTTTGTAATGGCAGTATCAGAATGCTGGTTCCGCGTGTTGCCATGACAGGTTTTGTGTCATGTTAAATAAAGCTGTGTGTCCTTTCTGGGAGTCACAAGCTTTAACAAACTCTCTGATGAAGCATCAGATTAGATAGGGTTTTGTACCTGTGCTTTGCTGTCCCATTGGTTTGGTCACGTTGTGCTACTGGGATGTAATAAAATGAATTTTAAAGCTGGGATGTGAGTGAACACCCAACCTGAGCAGCAAAGATATTGTCCTGAAATCCTCTTGGAAAATTCATCCTAACATTGAATCACACATGCATTAGACAAGTTCAGAAAGAGAACTCCCCAAGACCAGCTCAGGCTTTGACAGTGAGAGGGTGAGGCTATTGCCAGAAGATGGGATGATTAGCGTGCAACAAAGGAGACAGAATGCTGCAAAGGATATTTGGGAAGAGTGCTCCAAAGGAGTGCTTCCGGTGACATCCAGGTGGGGTTTGTTGCCAGAGCCATTAAAGCATAGTGGTGCCAGAAAAAGCTGCCAACAAATGTGGGAATAATGGTACCTGTGGGTGTGCTATCAATGGATGGTACTGCCAGGATGGTTTTTTATTTTATTTTAATGGTGACATTGCTAAAAGTATTTAAGAGTAATGTTATAGAAAGTGTTTTAGTGAGTGAAGTCACTGAGTTCTAGGAACCATTAAGCAAAACCTGTTTCATGACTCTGCTATTTATTATTTTAAAGCTTGATGGCAAACCACTTAATGCTGGAAAAGCAGGCTGCAACCTGTATTAAAGCGTGCTACAGGTGGACGAGGAAGCCGTCCTACTGAACTCAATAGCCCAGCGTTGTTTCTGAACGTTGTACACATTTCGTGTGCACCATGATAAATTAATGCGACTCCATGGATCAGCAGAGCTTGTAAACATTGAATTAAAGTACTGGAGCTCAGATCTTCTGTGGTACTCCCATGCCCAGTTTTCACTGAAGATAGTGTTTCTTTAGTTTAAATGCCAGTCTGAGGATCTGGACCGTCAGGCTTTCTGTGCTCCCATCTCTCATCTGTGGTCTTGACAATAGTTTTTTGGATCGATTCTGAGACTTAGATCTAGATCTCTCCTTAGTAAAACAGGCTAGCTCAGGTCTCAGTGTAAAGCAGGACATTCTTTTTGAATTGTAAATCACAGACTTACCTGACAGGACTTCCGTATAAAGGAGAGAAAAATCCTATTCCTTCCATAACAATACTTGCAGAAATTCCTATTGAGTCCATTGGGCCAGGATTCTCAAGCTGTGTATCCCAAGAGCTGTTTTAAATTGTGTTTAAGCCAGCTGCCTGCTCCAGACTTTTTCTAGAGAAGTGCACAGCTACAGTAAATAACAGCTACAGTAGTTGGAAGGAAGGGATCAATGTATAATTTTCCTTCCACATTCTTAGATTTATTGATCGCATCCTCTTCACATGGGGAGCTTCTGATGTTAATTTTCTTGTTTGTTTGTTTGTTTGTTCATTTGTTTTTAAGTCCAGGCCTAAATTTCACTGTCTCTTACAGATCTATTATTGGCTGCTATTGTTTTTATTATTCCATGGCTTCTCTGGGAAGAGAAGGATGGGCAGGACCTCAGTGACATTGCCAGAGCAAGTCATCAGTGGCCATGTCTGCCCCTTAGGAGGTCACAGGAAACAGGTGGCTGTGTTAATTGTCCTCACTCCCAACTCTTATCCTTCCTGGAGGGAATTTAGAAGTGGTCAGGAAGTGTCAGGTTTACTGTGTCCCCGCAGGTTCACTACTTCAGGCATTCGTAATAATTTGAGGTATGTGCCAAGCAAGGGAAACTGTCTGGGAGTCCTTACTGTCCCTTCTAAGCTGAGTGACTACCTGGCTGGGAGGGCTGAATGCTGTTGTTGCAGAGTATGTTTGGGATTGCAGCTGGAATCAAGCAGAATAACAAAGAATTATATTAAAAAAAAAAAAAAAAAGTATTTCCCTATCATATACTGTTTTCCTTCTTTCAAGATATTCATAAAAGTCCTAGGTAAGAAAACTACAAAAACTCAAGAGACGCGTGAAATATTTCTGGAAACTATGATCTGCTTTTATCTGGTGAGTCGAGGATGGAGAATGTCAGTGCATTTTCTGCTTAGGCCAGTTTTTATTGTCTTTGCTGCAACTGCACCATCAGTAGTCTTGGATCTCTAAGTGGCACTCAGTCCTGTGCTTTGGAAAATCAGTTAGGGTCTTGCTACTTTATATGAGCTTCTTGTTAACAGCTTGCTTGATTTTTTTAGCAGTGAAGGTGCACAGCATTGCTGAGTATCTCACTGCAAATGTGGCACCCAGTGCTGTGAACCAGATTTGGAATTACCAGTAATGTTTCTATAAAGTGTCTTTTGGAAAGTATTCACTCACGTTGGAAGTTATGTGAGTTGAGTAATAAATATACTAGTTATTTATCTGCCATATGAATTTGGGGGTGAAAACTCTTGAGCTTCTGCTCAGGTGTACTCTTGATATTACTGAGACTACTTGGCTAAATAAGGTGGGCTGCAGGATTATGTGGCTGGTGAATCACACTGGTTTCTGAATCACTCTTACAAAATACCAGCCTGAAATACTAGCAAATAATGAATACATTGTGCTTGGACGGGTACATTATTTAAAGAATGGCATTTTTAAGCAGAGTATTTTGTAAAATATTAGTTTAAGAACCACTTTGCAATTTACTTCCATCAAACCCATTGTACCAGGAAAAATACCTCCTTCAGAAGGGAAAAGGTGTCAGTATTGTGGAAGAATATCTGATTTTTATCCAGCTATTTGCTATTTAAACTCCCTTCTTTTCAGTGCAAGGAGATCAGCTGACAGCAGCAGCAACCAAATCATGTTTGCAGCTGGGCAATTACAGTAGACCCTAAGATCTGCAACTGTCAACCATGAACGCAGATGCCTTCAAAGTTCTGTTTTTCTTCCATGTGGAAGTCGTTGGCATGGAACAGATGCCTTCATTTTGGAGAAACCAACCGCTGGATATAATTGGTTCTCTCTTGTCTTGTCCTCTAGGGACAGTCTCTCGCAGATGAAATTAGATGAGAGGGAAAAAAAAAAGACACAGGCACACACACCCGCATATGACACAAAGCAGGAGTTTTCAGGATTCCTCTCTGTTTTGTCACGTGGAACTGTTTTCAGCTGGAAGATTTCACTCCATTTTTAGCACTCTACACACACTCATGATGATGATGCTATATGAAAAACATGGAAATGAAAACATGTATCTGGCCAAAGTTTATTATTAATCTAGGCATGCTTGTTTAAAAATAAGACAAGCATATCCAGCCCACATTACTTTAGTGTTAAATGTTGACTTCTGCGATATCTGTTAGTGCTGCAGTCTCAGAAATTTGAAGTTAAGTCTCAGAAGAGACAAGATGCTTTAAAAACTTTTGTTGCAGTGGTAGAATCAAAGTATTTTCATCAAATGGTTTGGTAGTTGTTAACATGGGAGCAAAAAAACAAGTAGCAGACTTCAAAATTCACCTTGCATTACAGGCATTCAATTAAAGCCTCTTTACAGGAACTTCAGCAGAGTTAGTTTGATGGACACCTGTGATGTGCTGTTGCTGGGAGCCCTGTCATCGGGTACTGAAGTGGCTGTGTCCTCTTGCTGCAGACACCTAAAATAAAATTATGGCAAATGAACTTAGAGGCTATAAGAGAGAGGGAGAATCTGCCTACCCTGGGCCTGTCAAAGGGGTAGCTGGTGTAACAGCTACCAAATCATTCTGGTTTGTGTTACTTAATTATTCTATTAAATTTATACCAACTTTAGGTTATCTTAATAAGCCCCGTTGTGAACTGTGACAGTCAGGCAGTGGTGTGTATTCTTGGGTAGACTGGGTACATCCAGGAGGTGGGCACAGCAGGGATTGGGGACTGCCAGGAAGTAAAACTGCCACTGCTGGTACCCAAGACCCTGGAGGCTTCTCATCTTTGAATGCCTTTTCTTTCTTAAGTTTTATTTCCTAGCACAAGTTGGGGTTTTTGGTTTTGATTATGGGGTGTTTTTTTAATATATATTGCAGTTTGAGGTATCAGTCCGTATTTTACATGATGCATTTACTACTGCCGTAGTAGCCTAAATGTCACCAGCAGTGAAAACTGTCAGGAGTTATCTTGGTCCTGCCTTGGTCTGGATAGTTGGTAGAATACAGTCGGCAGTTTAGACACTCGATGTAGCTGGATAGCTGCCCTGCGCCGTGGTCCTTTGTTTCCTGCTAACCCCCGGGAGCTGTGTGGGTGGAGGGCATTCACAGGGACTTTCAGCAAATAGAAGGAAGCCTCAGGTAAACTTGTTTTTGAACTGATGACTCTTCAGCTTTTATAAAGGGAGATTCTTTGCTGTAGGACTCCAGTTCTGATTCACAGAATTTGAGTGCGACAGTGTGCTTGCTCTTAGCATTGTATTTCTGAAGAACCACATATTAAATGGAAAATTTAACTGGGGAAGTGCTTAGGTGATGAAGGGATTTCTGGCAGTAACTAGGAAGTACAATAATGGTTGATTTCATTTGAGGCTGATCCTGATATTTGTAGTCTTTACATCCTATTAATTCCTTGAAAGATAAGCTGATACAAGAATGATTTCCCAGGGCCAACGACTCTTCTAAAAATCTTGGATCAGGTTATATCCCCCTTCTCTACACATTTAAGATAAAAGCACTGTGAGTATGAGGTTAACTGAATTCAAATAGAAGACTCTCTAGAGTTATTGCATTCCTTAGAAAATAAATACATTTCTCATATGGTTGAGATTGATCAAAAAAGTATTCTGTATGCCAGTGATTACATTCCCATCTGTGATTAAGGTTTTCTGTCTGCATCTGGTTTTCACATTATATTTCTGTAACAAGAATCCTTTATATGGCAGAGTTCACTCTCTGTATTTTCTATTAGCTGCAGCTTGAACTACTGCACGGATCGCAGATTTACACATGTGGTTTTCATTACTTCATACCATTGAGAAAAAGTAATATTTGTTTGGGAAAGTATGTTTTTCAAAATTTCCATGGTAATACAACATGTTGATCCTTTTTTATAACACTCATGTAAGACTACAAATTGTTTGAGGCATTCTGCTTTCAGTGAAGTTCAGACATAGACAGTTTTGCATGTACATTCGAACAACAGCAGCAGTTTACAATTCAGGAAGCAAAAATACATTTAAAGAAGGAGATTAGTGTAGAATGGGTATAGAAAAATGCATCCATCACTTTGGAGAATGTGGCGTATAGAAAAAATGAACACGGGCCTGAAACAAAGAGTAGCAAATTGAAGTGATGTCTTCTTTGTAAAGTGGATGACAGATTTTTTTTTTTAAGAACTTTTTTACAGTAAGATGTTTAAAATCTTTTACCAGCCGTGAAAAAAGAGTATGCTGCTCTGCAGACAGAAATACTGAATTTTTGTATGTTACATAGTTTAACATATTTGACCATAACTGTTTCTAGTGGCCAAATCAGAAAAGGTTAGCAAAACATGAATACATCTTTACAGATGTTTGCTATGTAACTCTCAATCCAAGATATGATGTTAATTTAATATTCCACTATAAAACAGTATTTCAACCAGATTGTGCTATCGTCACTTGCTAGAAAACTTAATGTTTAAATGATCTCAATGAAATTAATAGGGCCATTTGGTCAATGGAGGATTTTTCAGTTTTGGTGGGGGCATGGGTTTATGACCATAAAAATCAGATCAAACAATAACAACAATTCAGAGAATGCTGTATGCATTTATAGAAATTTAAAGTGTTACACAAAAATCTAGGCAATTGAAAAGTACATAATTCATGCTAGGGCACAACTGAAAAGTAAATTTATTGCCTATGTAAGAACATTGTGACAACTAGAGAATTGCATACAAAATAGAAATAATTTTATAAAAGTAGTTATTGTACCCAAGTTGTGGAGTCCTAACCACATTTTGGAGATTATTTTCCAAATGCCAGAGGCAATTGTGTCACTTTGAGAGCTCCACAGTTGCCAAATTCTGGGTAGAGTCCTGCAGTCCTTACCACTTGTTTTCACTGAAATCAGTGGAATTTTGGCTTCTCTCAGGACTGCAGGAAAATGTCCCATCACGAACACTGGAAATGAAGAAAGGACTTTGGTAAACTCCTTTGTTCTGTAACCTTAACTTGGGAAGGTTTGTTTTGATTTGAGAAGGGTGCTTGTTTGTGGGAAAGATTACAATTTCTAGCATGAACACAAATGTGATCTTTTGCAAATGCCTTGGGCAATGAATTTTTTTGCAGAAAGATCCTAGTCCAGGAGAGGGTTGGGGCTGGATTCTGGGTTAGATGCATGAGCTGCGGCCGGATCCTTGTGCATGCTTAACTTTATGTCCCGAAATACTTGAATAGTGGTTGCAGATTAAAGCATGTACGTAACTGTGTGTGCTTGGCTCTGAAAAAACTTCCTGTCTTGACATAATTATGAACCCTTGAAAAGCATATTAATGCCTTGGAAAAACTGACAACACTGTAACGCAGAAATGGCAGAGTATTTGTGTAACCCAGATAAACAGGTTTTTTAGGTGTTGGAGTGGGAGGGAAATTGCCTTTTCAAAAGTGGGAAGATGCTTTGTAAATATATCAGTAGCTTTTTGATCTGCCTTGCTTTGTTTAAATGTGTTTGCTGTTATGACTTACAAATCCAAATTAGTATAGCGATGTGTAAATTGGAAGATCTCTATTTTTAGTAAACATTTTGATTTAATAAATGATTCTCAAGAGCATCTGTTGCACCAGGTAAAGTATGTAATATTTTATATTATATGAATGTATTTAAACCCAAGCATTTTTACAGAGTTAACTAATAGGTAGAATATAGGCTACTCTTAATTTGTTGCCTTCTATATGTTGGCTGTTTTAACTGAGGAAGTTATGAAACAACCTTTGTTGAAGAATTAATATAGTTTTAAAGTACTACCTTATATTAGCTAAGAAAATGTGATTGCTTGGTTTAGAATAATGTTTCTTGTCTTCCCTTTTTATTTAAAAGAATACTATTATCATGCAAATGAAGGGGTGTGGTGCTTCAAACTAGCTGTGATATATGCTTTTTTTTTTTTTTTTTTTTTCTTTTTTTTTTTTTTTTTTTTTTTTTTTTCTTATTAAAAATTTTTTTTTTTTCATTTGTTGTTGTCAATAGAAAAGATTGATCTCTGGGCTGGTGAACATAATATCTGTCCCAGTCAGAAAAGGAAAGAGGAAATTAGCAGAGCGATTGGTGGAGAATGATATCTGTCAAAAGAAACACTTGGAGAGCACTGAGTTTAGTGATAGGTGACTGCCGGAAAAAAGGGAACTTTGAATTTTGTCAAGGTAAGGAACAGAAAAATATTTGATTTTATAATGTGAATACCTTCTAGAAGTTATTCTTGTGTATATAATGACTGTACCTTGCCTTGTAAACTGTAATTAAAAAAGAAATCTTTCCCTTTAGCCTCCAAAGAGTCTGCCTAAATCAATGAAGGTGCTGTCTTCGTTTAATACCAGTGAGAAAGAGTACTGCAATGCCAATAAAATCCATCAGCCATGACTTTTCTAAAATCTTAAATACGTATATGTGAAATTTTTAACTTTGGGGTTCTTTTTGTGTTTTTAATGACATATTTGCTTTTTATGTGTCATGTAAATATTACTTGGCGGGGTTGTGGGAATAATGAAGTTCAGTTTTCTGAACTGTGAATTGGAATAGTATTTGCAACCAGGTTAAGAGACAGTTGTAATCACATCGGCAAAATGGTTGTTTGTAATTTAGTGGAACCCTCTGGTAAACTCATTGCATTGGGAATCTGTGATAAATTTGATTGAGATGATAATGAGAATGGACATTTCTGCTTCTTGTGTTCCAAGATTTTTACTGTACTAGAAAAGTAAATCTGCTATTGCAGGGCAAAATTTCTAGATAACCTATGACAGTCATTCCTGTCTTTATTGTAACTACATTTTTTTCTTCTAAATTGGTGTGTGTCTGGATGGCAAGAAACTGCTAAACTGATTTTAAGTGCTTTCCAACACTTGGATAACTTTCCTTCTCAGTGTTGGACCATATCGCCTGACATAACTTTGATAGAGTATGGTACCAAAATAAGATGAACAGTGTATGAGTACTCTCAGCTTTGCCCTGGATAGTTTTAAAGGTAGCTCAGCCTTAATCATATTACTTGTTTTCCTACCTGAGACACCATGGCCCACGCTGCTCTGCCTGTGGGGTGTGGAGAGATGGAGAACAGCTGAGAGTGCCAGTGGGAGCCTTAGCACATCAGCTTGTGGCAAGGGCTAGGCCTGAAGTTTTATGCACCATTGTGAACATACTCTTAAAAAATTAAATCCTAATAAAAATGAATTTGCATTCTAACTTGAGTTCCTAGCTCATTTTAAAACAAGTAAATGCTTTTGTGGGACCTTCGCGTACTCAGGCAGCATTGGAAGAGAATGAATAATCTTAGCAGGGTTTCTTCTTGTGCTTTTATTTTGCTAATTCAGCAGTGTATAGCTTCTGACTAATTTCTCCATTTTACTATCTACAGTCTTATTTTTCCAAGTGCAAATGTACCCTGTACAGGTGGTTGTTGGTTGGTTTCTTTTGCCATATGGGTCTTCATAAAGGATTTAAAAAATAAATAAATGTAAAAGTAAAGATGTCATGCCTGAAGCATGCAGTGCTGGCATACTAATAGGAAGTTTATTGTGGTTTATTGCTGTCAGAGCACGTGCAAGATGATGGAAATTTCCTACAACTTGGGAGCAAAACTTATTTTCTAATACCATTCATTTAAAGAAGGGGAATGAATACGACTAAAATTCACTTCATCTCTATAAAGTCCAACTGATCTGCTGGAGTATTCATAAAAGGGAGGGAACAGCACCTTATCCCTCTTGTTCACTGTTGCGCAGGTCATGCTCTCTGTATCACCCGGGTGCAGGCACACCCCTGCCATGGTGAAGTTGCTGTATACTGCATGATTCCATTCCCTGTGCAGTTCCATCAGTTATAACCTTATACCTAAATAAACCCATCTCTCTATGACACATCTTACAGAGTTAATGCTATTGTATAGTTTTCACCTTGGTAATGAAGAATTCAAAACTGCTTTGTCACTCTCTCTTAGAGAGTGATCAGTGGTGGTTAACAGTTCTTAGATCTTTGGCCATTCCCATTTTGACATTTACTTGAATTGAGGTGACTGGGTAAGATATCTAACATGTATTTGTTTGTGACATGCTCCAAAATTTTAGTCTTAAATGGCCAAGAAGCTCCCAATTTTCTTTTTTTTTTTTTAATTTCGGTGAGTAATTAGAGGTGAAGCCAATACTGTTTGAGCTTAACTTAATCTGGACTTTGCTGTGCCCAAGAAGATTTGACTTTCTATTTGAAACCTAAATGGAATAAAATGCAGAAAAAAAAAGGTGTTTTGAGTCTCTTGTCCCCCCTTGAAGCAGTGGCCTCTTGTAGCAATGACTACCTCTGCTGATGTGACCCCTTTCAAGCATCCTCATCTTTGTTTTGCTATTGCAAAGTCATCTTCTCTTGGTTTCCTTTTTTATCTTCAAAACAATTGTTTGCTTACCATGCATCTTAAGGAGTACAGTGAAAACAATAAAGTCCCCTTCTAACATACCACAGATGCAAAAGAGTACAAGTGTATTATAGACAGTAAATTGTCCTTCCAATCAGAATTTCATCTGTTCATGTGGCATACACCTGTGGCTTGTGGGCATTGCTCTTGATTGGAGTGTGAGAGAGCTTAATGAAAAACAAAGCCGGGATGACAAGGAGAGACTCCATGGCAGACATGGGTTACTTCACACGTTGTAAGAAAGTGAAATTCAAAATACTGGTTTGGAGACAGCTCCATGGTATGTGGGAGCATGTATGGGTGACTCTACAAAGGGAACTGGTGCCCTTCTCGTTGCTACCTTGCAAATAAGGCATTTTTCTCTCTAGGTCAGGTTGATTTGGGCCAGTTGAGAGTAGTGGCCGATTTCTCCAGCTTGCTTTCTGAGCCAGTAAGAGTATCCTGGGCAGGAATCCAGCTTTTGAAGTACAAAGAAAATAACCCATCATCTATATAAAACACTAGCGGATGGGGAAGGGAGGAAATTTACAGAGAATAAGTGAATTTGAGAACAACTGTGTTAAAAGTAGAATGTAAGGGGGGGTGTGTGTGTGTATATGTGTGTGTGTGACATTAGTATTTATTTTATTTTGAAAGTACGATCTGTGAAACCTTTGAGGTGAGCAGAAGACAAGCTCTTGCAATATGATATATTTATTAGTAAACTGAAACCAAGCCCTCCAGTTCAAGTTCCTTTTTCAAAGTGATTTCTTTTTCCCTGAATTTGCAGAGTTTGGGTTCCTTCTCTGTTCCCCCCCTCCCCGCTCCCCCTGAATGTAATGTGTCTCTGATAACGTTAATGGGCTTTGCCCCACATGGAGCAGCAAGTGTATTGTACCACTGCTCACTGATCCCAGGTCAGTGTGATGCGTGAAATCAATTTATTTGAATCTCTTTGCCTGTATAGGAATTTGGCAGCGTGCCAGTTGTTTTCATTTAATGTTCTTTGTGTTGAACACAGACAAGCAGGCATGCTTTTGTACTCCTTTTTCTTCTGGGCTCTTCTCTTTTCAGCCAATATTCTATTCTGTGGATTTTTCAGAAAGAAGTAGGAATGTGTTACCTTTTTTAAAAATAATTTTTGTTTAAATAGCCTTTAAAGAGCACAGAAACTAGGTCAGTCACAGAGCAGCCCTGTGTAGGGTTTTCTACCAAGTATAGGTGGTAACACCTGCCCTTTCCCATTTCTGAAATTTGGGGAAAAAGAGAGAGAAACACTGGTCTAATTTTCTAATGCCTGGGTCTATGATTTATGTCCTCTTGTAAGACAAAGACTCTTCAATAATGCTTAAATCAGAATAATTTTATTTCTAAATAAGTGAATGTCTGGCTGTTAGCTGGACAAATTGGCAATATGTTTCAGGATCTTTTTGGTTTTGAGTATGGCCTTAAACTAGACATTAATCTGAGAATCCCTTGCCTCATCTTTCTGTCTGTTCATCCCCTCCCCCCAATAAATTTAATATTTTGAATGGCTGGCTGAAGAACAGCTACACCCAAGCACCCATTTCTTTCATTTTTTCCCTCTTTTTAAGAGAAAGCAGCAAGGTGTGTGGAACAGAGCAGATAATTTAGCCCTTTGTAAACTGGGGGTGGGGGCAGGAGGGAATAGCAGCAGATATTTCCAGGAGGATTTGTTTTAGAGCCTGGTGTCGGGAGAGGCAAGAGCAGCAGTAGAAGGCTCTGCTGATGCTTGGGGCGGCTGGTGCGGAAGTTGATGTGCAGAACTGCGGAGCCGCGGCACAGGGGTCAGACTCGTACACATCAGCCCCGTTTCCTTGTTTAATTACCTGAAGAGCAAAACATCCAGGCTGGGAGTGTGTGAAAACCCAGTATCTCGAACAGCAGTTTGCTGCTCTGACATCCTGCGAGGCCAGCCCCGTCTGTCCGCAAACGTCAGGGCTGGTTCCTGACAGGGGGCTATCTCTGCCGGGCCTCGGTTCCTTCCATTCAGGAGGCATTGTGTGGAAGAGGGTTTGGTCAGGAATTTGAGGTTCCTGCCGGTTCTTCCAGCCCGGACAACCCTGTGACAGATAGGCATGATTTTTTTCTTTTAAAGAATAATAATAATAAAGAAAAAAATTGGCTCTTTTTAGTCTTTCCCTTGTAATTCTGGCATTGGTATAACACTGACTGAAACAAAACATTAACCCTTTTGCTTCTGAATTCGCATCTATTATTTGATTCTTTCTTCTCTTGATTGATCTCGTATTTTCAGAAATCAAATCTTCTGAGGAGCAAATTATTTGAGGTGGATTTTTTTTCTATGCAGCAGTTAAACTTTTGAAAATGGTATTCTTTTCGTAGTTATCGTTTATATAATCATGCTTGGCATATTAAGTTTCTCATTTTAAGCGTGCTTGGCATCATTATTTTTCTTTCTCCCCTGGATTCAAACCAAGCTAGTGTTTGTTTCTGGCCCATTAAAACAGTAATGGCAGCTGTCAATGCTTCCATTCTCATTATTCATGTGATTTTCTTAGATGTCCAGTTTGGTGTTCAATTTTAAAGTGTTGGGATAGGGTCAGTCCTTGGTCCTCATAGCTGCTGTTTGTTGAGGTCAAAGGCAGGGTTCAGGTTTGGGTCCGTAGATGAAAAGTGTTCATTAGGATGTAAAGCTCATGCTTATAGCTGAAAGATACTGTATGTTTACAGAGGCAAAGGCCTTGGGTAGGTGTTTGGTTGTTTTGGTTTTTTGTTTTTTGTTTGTTTGGTTTGGTTTTCATTTTGGGTTTTTTTTGTCTGGTTTTGTTTTGTTAGTTTGTTTTTGGTTTTGTTTTGCTTTGGCTTTTTTAATGTGTGTGTGTGAAGAATTAAAGTATGACTTGTTTAAATAATAAGTGAAGAATATTATAGTTATTGTACAATTTCAGTACTTGAGTTTATAGCATAGTGGTGTTTATAGTTGTGCTGGTAGAACTTAAAATCACAGGGTACAAGTAGTAAAGGGAGGGAACATAATTAATAAGGCCTTCCAGCAAAACTGAGTGTAGCTTGTGACTATTGCCTTTTATTGTTGTGGGGAGAAGCTGGTCCAAGAAAGATATTTGTAGTTGCAGGAGTAGAGAAGGAGAGCTGAAATTAACTAAGGTTTCATTTCCTTTTGTGCTGAAGGCTTTTGGTCCAGTCTGTAGAGTTATGCCCACAGGCTCAGCAAACATTCGTGTGCTAGGGATTTTGGGTCCTTCGTAGGTGAGATTGAAATCTTTTGAGCAGTAAGTTAGATTTTCCCTGCTAATATTTCATTGGGAATTTGTAATACAGATTTAAGGGCATACTTTTGTTTTTGCATGCAGACATTGCCAGGTGACAATTCTGGGGACCCTTGAGTGAGAGAGGCAGCCTTCAGTGCATGTATGCAGTCACAGACAGGAGTCAGCTACAGAGCAGGCAGACCAAAAGTCGTTGTCATTTATTGTGCTACTAATCCCCCATCGGAAAAGGATTTTCAGGGGATGGTGCAACAAAAGAGCTGTTACTGTGTTATCAGATTGATAATTGTGATCTAATGAACTCTTAAATATGTATAATCCTTCACTTTTAGAATCAGGCCCCTTTCTTCAGTACAAACTCCCTAGGTTACTCTGGTGTAAAGGTGCCTTTAAGTAAAAGTGAATTATTTAGACATGTAGTTTTAAATATCTGTCCTGTCGTATTGTAAAGAAGTCATAATTTAAATAAGCATTGCTTGTATATGTAGGATGAAAAAAAGATGGTTATTGTGGTCACTCTCATGTTCCTATAGGGTTTGTACATATGAAGGAAATTATGTGTCTCTTTGAAAGTGCTGTCTGTTAGTTAAACCTTTACAAATCATATAAGTTGTGTCCCTCTTTTCTGGTGTTTTAATTGCCTTTATTTTTTTCCAGAGTTCATAATCCAATGAACTGTCCATGACCTCTAGCCGACCATTGCCCACCTCAACCAGCAGTCCATTAAATGAAAGGTTCTCCATGGATGTGTGGTGACAACAACCACCACATTGTCTTTCCACCTACCCATTGGGTGTCTAGAGCCTCTTTGAAAATGATAACAAATGATAGCCTTTACACCATGGTTGCCACTCAAAAATTCCTTGGTGATAATGGTTTTAAATCAGGATTCTCTTTAAAAAAATATTTATCTTGGCCATCTCCACAAGCCTCTGCTGTGACAATCTTGCTTAAGGAAAGTTCTTGCGGATAACAGTTCCCAAGATAGTTCGGGCTTTATTAAAACTGGCACCTTGTATTGTCCCCAAACATTTACTGCTGCTCTTTGCAGATATTCTTCTAGTGTAAAGTGATGTAATTTGCTCTTGATATGAAATTCCACTTCATAATCACCTCTGCATTTTTCTGCTTCTTTTCTTAATGGCTACAACAAAGCACCATGTGGAGTACAACACAATTAGATAAAGTGAAGTTATATTTAGAGGCCTGTGTTCCTCAAGGCTCCTCCCAGTTCCTAAAGAAAGAAAGATTTTGTATTTTAATTTTCCTCAGCTATGATGGGATTCTTCTGGGTCAGACTAGAAGCACAGGGGTTAGGTCAACACATTGTGCTTCCAGGGAGCTTGATGTGCTCCTTCAATAGCACTTCAGGTGAATCCCATTTTGGCTTAGTTTTGTAGTGGAAACCCAACTGGCACAATATTTTTCCCTCAGTGTTAGAGTGCTGGTTGTTGCTATTCAATTTACGTGCTAACTGTGGATAATATTTTATGGTAGTACTCACAGCTTGAAATTCTGGAACTTCTTTTAGCTGTCAAGGTTAGTGGAGGTGGGATAGGATAAATGTCCAAGGTAGCTGGAGCAGAGACAGGTCATGTAGTGAGTTGGAGAAGAGAGATGTGTAGCAGAGTGAGAAGGTGGCTGGCCCCAGAGTCATGAATTTAGGAGTAGATGTGATGGCTGAGAGAAAACAGAGGGCACTGATTGGAAAAGTGAGAGAAAAATGTGATGGAAGGTGTAACTAAGGAAACAATGGAAAGAAAAAGGTTTTACTAAAATCAGCACCTTCCTTTTGTCACTTACAAACAATAATGCTTTTCTATCATCAAGGGTTGAATGAGTCTATGTACTGATTCTGCTGTGTTTCCAGATGCTGAACTGCGTTAGAGCAGTTCATTTGGTAATACTGCTTGGCATTTTAGCAATTACAGGGTCTGCCAGTGGGTTGTCCTATTATGACTGTGAGAAAACTCATCCATAAAAGAACCACTGTTCTGTTAGGACTTAGTTCTCTTCATGTAAAAATGTGGCCCCCTGCCTTTGTTCCATTAGACCTCCTAATTCATCAGGGAAACTGAAAATACTTGATGATGAGGTAACTTTCTCACCTGACTTTGGAAAGCAAATAATTTAAATGGGGAAATAATGCTTAGCTGTCCTAGATATGCTGAAATATTTATTTACAGTCCTCATTCACTTGCCCTCTTGAAATTACTCAGTAGTTGACAGATGTCATACTAAAATAAAGCATTAATAGTAAACACCAACATGCTGTACAATGGCACTGCTGTGATGTTACGGGCACTACTGTGTGTATAAAAACATAACCAGACGTGCAGAACGGCCATGTTTCCAGCCCATTACAGTGGAGGCCAGTGCAAAGATTTTGCTACCTGATGTAAGACTAAGCTTTATTTTCTGAATACTTGTCAGTGTGTTTTACAGGCACAACCTTATCCTTATGTTGTTGGGAAAAAACTATATGTTGAATAATACTATCCTTTAATTTCCCTTATATTTCTGTTGACTATTGTGGTTTGCAAATTAATGTTGAGCTCATCAGGAACAATAGCTTTGTGTGAAGGCCCCTTTGAACAAAGTTTTTGTACCATTATAAATGTAGTAAATAAATACAAATTGATCAATATATGACAAAAGGGTGAAGAAGAGAGGTCAATAGGTAAGAATATTTGCATATAAACCATTTTCCCGCTGTTGAAAATGGCAGTACGAGCATAAATAAATGTTTTTGTATTGCTGTGTATTTGCTCCACCTGGTGGATTTTCCTGGAAGTGTTTTTAATCGTCCTAATGAGGGGAGGTTGTCTTTGATATAAAAGACATTTCTCAGAGTAAGAGCAACTTATTTTCTTTTCTCTTTCTTTTTTCTTCTCTTTCTTTTCTCTTTCTTCTTTTCTCTTTCTTTTCTCTTTCTTTTCTCTTTCTTTTCTCTTTTCTTTCTTTTCTCTTTCTTTTCTCTCTCTCTTCCTTTTTCTGTTTCTCTCTCTCTCTTTTCCTTTTTTTTTTTTCTCTTTTCTCCTTTCTTTCTCTTAGCAATAGCATTGCAATAGGCAGATTTGGGGAAAGAAAATATAATTTGATATTTGTCTTGGCCACACTTTGTCAGCACAGAGATCTCTATGAAAGCATAGCATTCCAAATCCATTAGTAATTACGGTTTATTCTGGGGCTTATTTACAGTATTCTTGGACTCATCTAGAGATTAGTAATTGCTAAGTCCAAGTCTGTGGCTTGTAGACTTATATGTGATCAGTGAAAGGGAGGATTTGCTATGACTTCCCCCTCCCCCCGCCCAGTTCTGAGCCCCTCGATGAGAAGTAGCAGTGTTATCAAAAAAGAGAGTTACAATGCTTAAGTGTTAGCGCTGTACATCAGCATAAAATCTGTCTGTCTGTCATTAAGCTAGCTTTGCAAACATTGTTTTCTTTGGAATTCTTAAGGACTCGGTTATGCTTTGATCATCTCATTGTTCTCCTTAGGTTATTTTTTTCCTTTAGAGTGTAATGGCTTCCTAACAGAAGGTGAAGTTTAGAAAATAGTGTCTCCATATGCAAGGGATTTGGAGACCTTTTTATTGTCTTTAAAAATGTCATTCATAGTCCTCATTAGCATTTATTGTTGCAAGCATACAAGCAGAAAATGTGAAATTGGTATGTCATGAATAGCTCCACAGAGCTCTAGAGCCCTGAAATTTTGCCTGCAGTGTGGTGTGGGGCAGGCATTGAGAGAAAGCTGGCCAGATGGCTGCCAGCACAGAGCAGAGCTGCAGGTTTTTGTCTCTGGTGCTGAGAAGAGGGAAAGTTCACTGGAGCATACGCTATCACCCCGTGCATTTTAACAAAACTAACTCGCCATCAGTCAAAACGGGGAGGTGGTGACATTGAAACAAAAGTTTTCAATATAATGTAACAATCCTTGTCAAATGAATAAAATATGTTTAGTTAGTGTCACAAATATTGACATGTTACAGAGAAAAATGCAAGGCTCAGATTTATGGCTTGTGGTAGATACGCTTTCACACAAATATGCTCTACATTATCTTTATTATGAAGGTCCTATGCATTGAAAAGACATCGATTAGAGGTCAAAACTTGGGTTAATATACTACAGCAGGAGGAGTTTCCCTACCCATGTTAAATGAACAAACACCCTGAGCTTCAAGTCAAAAAGCAACTGATAGCTTGAAACCCTTTTTTTCTTCCCTTCTTCTCCCCTCCCCTCCCCCCCTTCCCCTTTTTGTATCTTAAAATATGGCCATAGTTCAGCAGGAGCAGATATTATCTTCCAGGCTTCTCCAGGTCACACTGAATGTGTTCTCTCTCTGTTAGTGAGATGGCATCATTGGTATTTTCTTTCAGAAATATTTTCAAATCAATATCAAATTTTCTAAAGTGCTTGAGTGGTGTCTATGCACAGATGGTGTGGTAATTTTCTTTGAAGTCAAATGATGATAGAAATTAGCAGTCAATTCTAATTTACTTTACCCACATTATAGAAAATATAGTTTTTAATAAAAATGTGAGTCAAAACTTGTTTAGCCTAGATCTAGTGAAAGAAATAGACACTAAGACAGGTACACTTATATGTGAGTTTGTCCATGTGAGTGTTCTTACTAAAATGTATATAGAGAGTTAAAGAGCATGCAGTTGTTAGGGCCTGAATGTTGTCCCTCCCATTCTGAGTCAGTTAATTTTTTGTGGAACTATTCTTTCATGTTAGGTCTTAATGTATATTTTCATTGCTTTAAAACCTGAAATGCACCTCAAATGTCACTGGAATTTCTAAATGTTCAACAAGAATTAATTTTTGCTGGTTTTTTTGATCAAAAAGCAGTAGGCAGTCAAGGTTAAGTCTAATCCACTATCAAGGCCGCCTTTTCTTAACAGATGATTTAAAATACTCTTTGGAGTATTGTTGAAATATGGATGTAACTTACAAGTTTTCTTAACTGAAAATACAAGAATGCTTTCTCAATTCCAATGAATTTAATCCAGTACTTGAAGTAACATCATGAACAGTTTGTATTAGACAACCAAGAATATTTTCTTCCCACCTTGGTGACTCTTTCAACTGCCCAGTATTTGATTTGTGTAGGTAATCTCAATTAGTCTATGTTTCACAGAGCAGTGTATCTTTTAAATGTCTCGTTTGTCTTTTTTCAGAAGTCCAGAAAGCCTTGGCAATAAGGAAATGCTTAGGGAAATGTTTAGTATTATCTGGCAAATGTTTTGTGTTGCATGCATAAAGAGCTGCTGTTAGCAGATAAGCACATATCTTATTGGAATATTTAAGTTCCATTTCCAAGCAAAGAATTAGAAGTTTATAGAGAAGTGCCTTTCTTGGATAGCTTGAGCCTTTTGTGGTAGTGCAGTAAAGCCAAGGGAGGCTAGGTACAATGTTGTGAAAAAAGTGTCACTGAGGGTGCAGGCCTAGGTGGGCTGCCATTGTACCAGGCAATCGGAGATACTTGGGCAGCAAGAAATGAGTGAGCTTCTCCTGAAGGTGTTGCCTTTACTGTACTTTGGTTGGACAGTCAACTAAATAAAGTTAAGAAAGTATCCAGAAGTGGTTGTCTCCTGTCCCCTGCATCAGCTCCACAGCTCACACATTAGGTGGGTTTGCCCTGTCAGTGGGATGCCTTAAGAAAACACTAATAGCTTCCAGCTGGGTGGAAAATCAAAACGTTTTGGGCTGACAAAACTAGTAGATTTGAATTTGAAAGCCCAGCTAATGCCTCCATTTTTATTTACCGCTCGCCCATAAAAGATTATTTTCCAATATGTCAGCCTCATTTGGTGGCCAGTGGTCTGAAAGTGAAAGTGGAACAAGCAAGCGGGGAAATCTGGACATTAGTGAGTCCGCCCTTTCAAGCTGGTGTGCCACTTTGTGGAATGGCCTTCCCTGAGATTGGGGGGGTCCTAATGACCATTCATCAATGCTCGTTGACTGATCATTGAGTGCCTTCTCATTCAGTTTATCAAGTCTTGCACATAAAAAGTCAGAATAAGCATTATTCAGCTTTGTTAAAGCCAACTAGGAGTAAAATGCTCCATTTGAACCCATTTTGCCCTTGGTTTTTCACTTTGTTAATGCAGTCCTGCTTAAATGAGTGCTTTTATTGGGTCTGTTAGAATATCTGAAACTATTAATTCTCTTGTATTGAATAGCTGGTGGCAGGCCAGAGCAGATGGGGTAGAAAACTATTTGGTTGGGTGTATTGCTTTCAATTAGGATCAATGAGGTTTCAGCTCCTTTGAATTAACTCACTTAATACCCACTGTGTGAAGTCACAATGTATCACAACAGTCTGCTATAAGTAGAGCGGGAAGTTGAGAAGTCCTACAGAAAAGCTTTGAGTTAAATTCTTCCTTCACTGTTAATAGAGAGCTTTCATTAACTACAGATGTGTTTCAGTGGACTTCCAATCCCTGTTATTAAGCTGGGTTTGCACAAAAGGCAATCTCTGTACTTTTAAATGATGGTCATTAGGAATTTCCCTTTTCCGTCAGATCCATGTCTTGGCTACCTTATATCATCCGCTGCATAAAAATCTTTTTTCTTCCCCTTCAAATACAAGACTATGGAGACTGGTTTGCCATCTCTACCTGTTTTCAAAATAAGGACTTCTACAGGATAATTTAAAATGATTTTGTGAAGCATTTTGAGCGATCGTCAGAGAAGGAGCTGATGCCCACCCAGGATGGTGTAATGTAATGTGCACCATAAAGAAACTGGCCCTAGATTGTCTTGTGGATTTTTCACTCTCTTTGTATCCCTTTCATTTTGGTAATACTCTGACTCTTGTGATGCAGCAGAACTGTTCTGTGTTAAAACCACTGCCTTTCCTTTCTTGGTGGAGAATAAAACCATTTTACAGAGTGGGCTGTCATCTTTTGCTTGGCCTGCTAACATTTTAGACCTGGTGCAAAAACTTTTGGGGCAAGCTTTAGGTGCCTGCATTAAAAATGGGGGTGGGGAAAGCAAATAAACATCCACAGATACTTCTTCAGGGAGGACTGCCAAATGGGTTGCAGCCTGCCTCAGTGTATTAAATAATGAGAGGGAAAAACTATTCATGCAGCTGGCTGCTTGAGAAAATGCTGAAGTAGTCTCAGATGCACAGGCATTCTGTTAGCCCCTTCCATGAGCAGACTTCTAGGTGAGAATCTCCAGGGATCCAGGTTTTGTTGACGTGGATCAATTTAAGTGGCAATTACTGTAGTCAGATAACAGCTTAAAAAGGCTTTTTACACACAGAAAAAAGATGCATAATCACACAGCATATGGAAGTTCAATTTCGTGAGCCATGGTCTGTGGATTTACAATGTACTGATATTAAGACCTTCTTTTAAGAGTGAATATTGTTCGGTTTCATTAAAATGCATCATACCTTTGACACGTTACTTTCTACTCTGAAGCTGATTCAGGCTGCATCTATGTTGATGAAAGGTTGCATTTCCAACTGTGAAAATGTTTTTCCTTTCATGTAGAGTACAGCATTACAAAAGAAAAACAACATAGCAAATACAATACTACCTGACTGGTTTTAAATAGTGCATCAAATAATAAAACCAAAAGGACAGTAAAATCTTTAAAGGCCTTGTTGGTGCAGACTTTGCTTGTCTCTGTTTCCCTTGCTTCTCTTTCTTTGCCCCTCTGCGTTTTCCCCTTCCATGAAAGTGGACTGCCATGAAAATGTTTGCATGTTTTGGTGTTTCTCTTGGGCTCTCTGATGCTCAGAAATCCATTATAGAGAACTTCATTACGATAGATGTCTGATGAAGATGAAGAAAAGACCTGCCTCAAGTAGTAGACACATTAGGTTGTTAGTGCTGGGCTGTTTGTTGGGGCAGGGGAGCTGCTCCTTTTCTTCTTGATAGTCTTGGATTTGCTAGTCCTGTGTTTGGAGTTTCTCTCCTATTTAATTGAAACTTAAGGGTGCCACTTAGATTGTGTTAAAAAGGTATTATGGAAATATCAGTAAATTAAGTGATTAATTTTCTTTAAGTGAGAAATATTCATGAGTTCAGTCCAGACATTAGGAAGGACTGTTATTTTCTGCTTAATTTTGCATGTGTGTCCTTTTCCTAAACAGATCTTTATCAGGCTCTGTAGTAGCTAGAGGAAGGAAGAGGAAGGCCTAAAAGCAGAGCTGTTTCTGTGTAATAGAGGCAGAAGATGGCATAATGCAAGATCAGGGGGTGCATAAATAAGTACACAAGGACAGACCTTACACTGAGGAGATCTGACTGAGAATTGTTGCCTTTCCATAAAGGGTTTGAGTGTATAACGCAAAGGGAAAGTCAGAACCAGAACCAGGACCTACGTGCTAGTTGCTGGAGAAATGCTCATTACTAAAGGAAGCTTTTGCGAGTGCTGAATGGGAGGAGAGTTTTAAAAAAGACGATATTTTTCTTGTGCCTGGAATTTTGTGCAAAGCTGTATGTGCTACAGAAGGCATGCGAGTCAAGCGTATGTTTCTTCTAAGAGGCAAAGATGTTTTACAAAGGACTAAAGAGGGACTGCTGAGAAGAAAATAGCCAGCTTTAGATAAAGCACTATAACAAAGACTTGTAGTTTTATGTATCATGGTGTCCATTAAAGCTTAATAGGGAAGAGTGAATTGAACCTAGCCAGGCATACCTTATTCATGTGAAGGATAAACATTGGAGGGGTTCACAAAATCAGAAATTGGGAGGACATGATTGTTTAGCTTTTGAAAAAGCTTTACAGGGAAGATTTTGTTTTCATCCCCCATGGATCACTATGCAAGGTAAAGGAGAGTAAGCTGGAAATGTTTGGAACATATCAATGGAAGAATCCCAGGGGGTTAAAAGCACCATAGTAAAATGTAAGTGGTCTGCTTTCTAAGTGTGTTCTATTTTACACATACTACTGGGGATCTGAGAGAGGGAGTGATTTTGATACTCCGTTCCCTATAGTAAAAGAGAATAATAATGACATAAGTGTGGGAAGAGGGGGGGGGCTCCTCCTCTATATTCTTGTGCACATTTTGAATTTCCGGCTAAATAAACAAACGTAGTCCTATGGAGTGCAAAATTACGGCTGTTAAAATAAAGAATGAATTCGTTTCCACATTTGGAGGAGAGCTGATTCAAAGTGATGCTTTTTCTTTAATTGTTGTCAGCAGAGGAAAGGGTTAACTTTTAAAGAAAAAATGAATAATTCAGTGTTGGCTTATCACTCTGCATTTTAGTTTCTATTCTTTGGTCATCTGGAACTTGGTGTGAAAGGTAGAGTAAAAGGAGTCAGCTGAGGGGAGCCGGGGTTGTGATAATTTGCACACACATCCCTGTCATTGTTCTGCCTGAAGAGACAGGGCTGGGTTCAAGGCCACATGTGCTCCTGTCATCATTCACATTTCTGCTCCAAGTGCAATACAGAGTGTCAGCTCTCCATCTGTCTTTGCCTGGCAAACGCACGCGCCCAGCATCCTGCCTCCAGCTACGCTGCCACAGCCAGTTCTGATGGCCCTCCTCGCTTCTCTCTGTTCATTCCAGAACAGGAGGCACTGAGCCCTAAATAAGCTTGCTTTTAGGAGAGAGCCATTTACAGTGTGGTATATTTTATCCAAGGATGCCTGGTGAGTCGAAATTATTGCAGCTCTTTCGGTTCTAAATGAGGAAACGCTAATCATTTTTTTGATAGTATATTTTCCCTCTCTCTTTTTTTTCTTTTCTCTTTTAATATAGAGGGTGATTTGCAAGCTGATACGGGTACGGAGCGATCGCGGATGCTAATTCTGTTGTGTATGTGTTGGGGGGAGGGGAATTTGTGCAAGTGAACTGCTAGAGATGATACTTACAGCAGGACTGGATGTTTCAATGAAAAGGGGTAGAAATAGCAGAAAGTCACCAGCTTTGTGGGTGCAGGTCTCTGCACGGGGGATCATTTTAGCAAAGAGAAATACAGCTTTGGGCCGGCTTTCATGACTGTCAGCTGCACCTTGAATCTGCAAACATTTGATCGTCCGAGATCATTCACAGCGTTTACCCATCAGCTGAAATTATCTCTGTGAAAAGCTGTTTATGTTGGAGAAGTGAGGGAGATTTATAAAACAGATTATTTCAGCCTTGTCCTAAATTGTAGTCCTTCACTGTCACCAGGAAAATCACCGAAATATGTTGATTCAAAATAAAACAATAAAAAAATCTGCTGAATTAGAGGAATTGCTGTGGAGCTGGGAGTTACAATAGGTCGGTTTCCTCAGGAAAATATTACCCTTGGATCTTACGATCACTTGTCTAATTGATAAGTGTTATTGCCAATAAAAACACTTCTAAGTAGGGTGATTTGTCTGAGGGGTTTTGTGAGCTGCTTGACCACGACTGAGTAGATTGAATTTGGTGTGTTTTGTTTGTGTTTTTTTCCCCCTTTGGTAAGGACTGGAGAAAGCCATGTGCCTGATTATAACAGCCTGTGTTCTGGATAAAAAAAAGACAGGGCTAGAGATCCTACAGCTGGCTGGTTCTTGTGGATTATTTGGGTAGGACAGGCAGAAGAGGCTATGCTTGATCACAGAGAGTCTGTACACCTCGCAGATGGTGTTTTGAAACAGTATCTGCCAGTTTACTGCAGCCACAGTTGCATGTAGGTATTGCCAGTTGTTGGAAGAATGTTTTCCTTTTAGGATTTTTGTATACGGTCATACCCTACTGCTGGTATGTTTGCTGATCCTGTAGTTGTAACAAGAAAGTGGGCTCTGTTTGCTCAAAGCACAAGGTTAAGAGGATTTATATGGTTGAAATATGGGCAAATTAATTTGCATAGATAACAACTGAGGACTATGAAAGGTCAATTTAACCCTTTAAACATCAAATTTGATTTGCATGCATTGCAGTCCTGGGAATGTGGTCTTCATTAGAAATACCATGGTAATTCATTAATTAGGAAAACTGTGCATTGCACATAATTTGAATCCACTGATGTTTTGCTTATGTTTGTATGAAACTCATCTTCTCATGCAGTTTACTATTTCTGTGTTTTATCAAGATATTTAGGTGTACTAAAATGACACAACCTTATCAGTTTTGATCCCTGTGTGCATTATTTGGGGCTATTGGCAAACTGTTGGAATGCCTAGAGTGGACGTTTTTGAAAACCTATTAAGCCTTTGGCATTTAAATTACTTAATCTACCTGCTGGTTAAAATTTCATGCATCTTTAATCAAAGTGGCATGTGCTACACTGAAGTATGTATACCCTTATCAATACTCGTTAAGCTTTACCATTAAATAAATCTTTTATTTGCAGCATTCTCTTAAAGCAGTAGCAAGCAAGACGTGTGTTTTAATGTCAGCTCTGAGTGTTAGAAAACCTTGCACTTGGATACAGAGAATACACTAACAGCTGTGACTGGGAGCATGTGCCAGAATGGAGATACTTGAACAGATCTGACACTTGGCTATTTTTGACACCCATCTGCACTTTTTTACTCTCCTCTAGGATGAACTGCCTCTCAATCTGTTCACAGCATATTTTAGCCCTTTAATATTGTGGTGTTGTGTTTTTTCAAATGGGCATTATTAGCCATCTGGGGCAGATTTTGTATTTTAAAAGTAAGCACATTATGTACAGGAGATTAAAAGGATGTGTATTTTTATGTAATCTGATATTATGTCAGTGCCTTTTGTGTATGTGTGAAGTCTTGATTTCAGAACCATCCCTTTAGTGATTCTGACATTTGAAGTCCTTTTGGGGAAAGAACGTGAAGTAATAAAGACAGGTTCTGGTTTAAGTGTGGTGATAAGAATTACACAAACTAAATTTGCCCTTCAAAGACAAATTGCTCGTACCGTTATAATTGCGACTGGGCGCTCACCTCCTCGCTCCCCTGTCGGGGCAAAGCGACAGCAGCGGGGCTGGCTAATGAAGCGCTGTAAAAGCCATTCAGACCTCTGTGAAGGCACTGCTGCAACTCTGAGAAAAGTCTCTAGAAAGATAATCCCGTTAACATGCAGCTCGCCGTAACCAAGTTAACCATTTTGTCATTCTGTGTAGCGAACTCTAGGAAGCGTTTATCTCTAAATAATTGTTCCTGGGGGAACAGTGTTCAAATATAATACCGTACACCCGTTTCTCTGATTACTGTGAATGTGGTGGTTGGTTTTTTTTTTTTTTTTTTCAGTACTGTTTATTCCGGACTTTATTTATGAAACATTACAAATCTATCAGTCATTTTATAGTACTTTCAAAGAACAGATGTTGGCCTACAAAATGCTTTATTATTGCCCATGGCAGTATTCAGCATGGTTTCCTTAAAAGGACAATCAGTGATCACAGTCATTGTAGCCCAGAAATAATGCTGCTCTTTCAGAAGATGGCCTGGTATTAGGTCAGACCACCCTTTCTTTACTTCTGCTCTCCAGATGTGCCTGCAACTATTTTTTTTTTTAAGTTCATGTTTCAAAAAAAATGGGTTTGTTTTCAAAATCTGGTTTTACTTAAGATATCTCCATCCTGGAGTGCATTTCATAAATTGCCCACATATTTTTCTTAGCAGAGAACTTAACTGGCTGTAATTTTTAACACATGGCCACATCATGTGATATTTTCAAAACATTTGCACATAGCTTTAAGAAGGTCCCAGCAGAAATGATCCATCATCTCACAGCCAGCCCATTTCTTAACAGCATATCTGCATTTTCCATTTAGCAGAGCTATATATTATTAGCTTACATTTTGGGTAGTAAAACAGTGTATTGCTGATTGTAAAACATGGACTTTATTATCTGCTGAAAATTGATTTGGCATTTATAGCCACTGTGTACTAGAGTGGCTTTCTGGTTTTAACATTAGTACTTGCAAGTGATGATTTGTTTAAAGAACAGAAACAAAATTGCCATGGACATAACTGTTAGTGTCCTAGTAACTGAACATTTGGATTATCCACCTGTTTTTTAAATACATGCATCTAAATGCTGTTACACAGCAAAAGTGTCCTAACAGTCCATTAACCGACTTGTTCTGTTCTAAGCTGCAGTTGCTATGCTGTTATATTAGGAGGACTCTGTGTCTTACAAAACAAGTTTCCTGCCAAACGGGGAAAATGTGTCTGGAAATACTTAAATCTGAGTGTTAACTTTGCATCATTATTCCAATCATCCTACATAATGACTTTATCTTCAGGATTCAGCTATGAGTGAAAAGCTCTTTCCCTAAGAGGACTGTGGGTCACTGGGTTCTTCAGATATGTATGGTAGGGTTGGGAGGCGACGTGTGATGACTTGCTTTTCACAGTATTAAAGTTTCTTCGTTTTTTATGGTAGTAATAAATTCCAAAGTCTGCATAACATTATTGCTCTTATTTTCAACCCATGGGGCTGTGAACTGCCTCATGCTACACATGCATGGAAAGTAACTAACACATCATGGAATGCAGATTGTGCTGCAGGAATATATATATATACATATATTTCATCAGGGTCCCAAACACTCTTTTCCTGAGAAGACTGAGTGCTTTATAACTCAGACCCTTAGCTAGAGAAGAACAACCAAGTCAGTTTCTCAGGATAGGTACTTCCTTGGTGTTTAGCACCAATCACATCATGATTAGAAGATTTTGGACTCCACACTCACATATTTAAGGCATGATCATCATAGCTTGCAAATCAATGTGATCTGTATATATACAATTTGAAAAGACAACTTGAATTTTGCATAAAATGAAGTTATATGGTATGCCAGTTTAAAGTCCAAACAGAGAAATTGATACATCTAAGAGTAGAGGACATGATACCTGGTCCTTTTCAGGACATGTACACATATCTGTACCAGTTTTCTGGTTTGTTTGCTTCATCCTTGTTACTTCCAAGTGTGTACATCAAGGATAACACGACAGAAAATCTGTTGAAGCCTGGTATTTTGCTTCCAGGTCACAAACCAACTTGTGCACTTGAAGCAGTAGCTGCCTTCCAAATCCATATTGCCATGCCTCTAACCCTTCTCATTCCCGGGTGCATCACTGTCACAGCTTTAAAGCTTCCTGAGCATGTCAAGCTGCATCTGTGCATGGCAGGGTCTCCCTCAGTATTGATAGGGTTAAGCAGCCCAGTGCTGAGATGACATCAATGTCTTTTTGGAGTTGAAGCATTTCTGTGTCTTGAGTTGTTCACACAGTTGGATCTGGTAGGTAATCTCAGAGGAAGCCCAGTGCATATTTAGAAATGTTGGTCTCTTCACAAGTGTAGGCTTACTTTTTGTTCCCAGAAATGTGTCTGGTGTAAAATGGAGCATAGAGCCAGCAATGCTGAGGCAAGTAGAGATGAAATTGGGAAAAACATAGGGCACAGCAGTGCTTGGATTTTCACTTACACACAGACACAGTCTAGCCATATTGGCCAACTTGGCAAGGCTTATTTTTTTCAATATCCTGCTATGCTAACTCCATGTTCACGCAGTTCCTCTGTGAAGCTGGTGAAATCTTGCCGCGTTGTAGTATTCTATCTATATTCACTGGCTCAACTCTCCAGGAGCTCAGCCATCTCTGCACCAAGCTGCATTTTTGTGATGTACATTTGTTCTTTCTGCCTCATGTACATGAGAGTCACCAGATGAAGGGCAGGACCAGTGCAGGAGCCGCTTCCCCCTTGCTGCCATTGATCTTGAGCCATGTTCCCTCCTAACATGTTTCTTGTTCAGTTCTTGGGTAGGACAGGAGCATTGGAGATTACTCCCATTAACTGCTAATGGGCAGTAGCTTTCCCCGCTGCTAAAGGAATATGTTCCAGACCTGAGCTTGAGCAAGCAGAAGGAGGATTTGAATTTGTGTGTTTCACTTCCAAAGTGAGGCTTCCACTCCAAAGACTTGCAAAAAAATTTCAAAGCTCACTCTTCCATCTCGCCTAGCTGTGTCTTACACAAACCAGTTCTACTTGCCAATCTTCTGAAGGTGAGGATATGGACAACTTTTCTGGAGGAGAAAGTAATGCTGTGGATTCCATATCTCCAAGTTACTGAAGCCCTTGAAAGGCAGGAATTTTCCTGTTGGTGAGCTGTAGGCAGTTGCTAGTTAAATATAATTAACTTTATATAATCTTTTTTGTCATGAGCTGTCTACAACTACCTAATGGGAGGGTGTAGAGAAGATCAGTGGAGCCAAATTCTTCTCGAGGTGCATAGTGTTAAAGATGAGAGGCAAAAGGGATGAGTAACAGACCATGATAAAACCCGAGTAGATACTAGGAAAAAAAATTCTTCACCATAATGATGGCCAGACATTAAAACTGTTTTTTCAGAGGTAGTGATATTTTCATTATTGAAGATCCTGTATTGGACAGCCCCTTGGCAACTTGATCTAAACTTCACATTCTTTAAGGCAGAAGGGCATAGACTGTTTCCTCTCCTAAGGTCACTTCAGCTTGCGTAATGACTCTTTGTTCTGCTGGATCTGTTAACTGTTCTGGATACCCAGTCTGAGGTGCTTCAGCCCCATGCTCTGTAGGGGAGAGCAGAGCAGCCCATGGTACTGGCTTCTGTGTTGCGTTTCAGGGGAAATTTCAGCAGTCCCCCAGTTTCAGGGGGAAATTGGGTTTCGGGCACCTAAAGTGATTCATTGAATCCGGTCTGAAACTATTATTTGATCTGTAGCTTTCTGAATGGACTTTGTGTGCTGGTAGAAGAGCAGAATTGTCAGGCTCTGCGCTGGTTGAAAGGGCTGCACCTCCTTCCTCTGGCAGCTCATGAAGCTGTGCTTCCATATACCAGAGCTGAATTTATTTCTCTGTGCTGTTTTATTAATTGTTTTATTTTTGTTTTTTCTCTACTAGTAATTTCTTCTTTACTGCAAATTATAGGCAGAGTGTGGAGAAAGAGCCTCATTGTGAGCTTCAACTGCAGAACAACTTGAGACAACAAGTTGCTGGAGACCTTGGGATTTGAGAGGAGACCCTTCAGCTGAAGGTTCACAGACCTCTTAGTTTTGTCCCGGTGCTGCAGCACACCACCTGTTAGTAATGTTCCTGCAGCTGGTTTAAAGCTGTAGTGTCAGAAGAGACACTGAACGAATCCAACTTCTAGAAGTCTCGTCCCCAAATTCTTATGGCATGAAGCTAGAGCCTTACTTGAGCTTTTTCATTATGTTGCGTAATGAGCTGTAGATTTATTTCTGCTGCTTCTTGCTCTTGGGACCTGGTAATCTTGTGAAATTTTCATGAGGAAAAATTACCTGGTAGGACCCACACATCTGAATTTATTAAAATTATCCAGCCAGGTATTTAGGTATTAGTGTGGATAAATATTCTGGAGCTATGCCTGCGACTTAACTGTGCTCTTAAACAGGCACAAAGTGTAAGTCAAAGGTGACAGGAAATCTTTCTGAAGTTCAAAAGGAAATACCATCAGCAGTGGACACAGTTATTAAGAGTACTGCTCATATGGTTCTCATTCCTTATGGACATCCCTTTGGAAGCAGACTGTAACAAGCTCTGCCATATTTTTGCATGTTGACAATACTGAGTTGACAAAGACCAAAAGAAATGTGGAAATAGAAGAGTGAATGGAATTGGTGTTGATCACCTCCTGGAGGAGAAGCTGAGGATTAAGGGAGAAAAGAATGTTTTGGTAACCCTTCAAGCGTACTGCAAATTCGTGCAGATCTGTGGTGGGGTCAGGCCGATATCATTCTTTGTTTAAAATAAGGGGGTTGCTATAATGAACTGAGATTTGAGGAAGTGGCATTTGTAAATGCATAATTAACTGCAGTGAAGTTTGAAATGATTCAAGAAGGAAGAATATGTTTTGCCTTTCAAAGTCCATTGCCCTTTCTAGTTTATCAATACAGCTTTTCTGGGGTTTAAAGCACTACTCTGTTTTCTGTAAGTCATTTGGAAAGCATATCTAAAGTTTAACTTGGTACTCTTTCAGTTCTAATGCTTTATTGGAATTTTCTTTATGTGCTTATAATCCTCCAGACCTTGGGAGCCTTCCTGTATATCTCCACTGCAGATTCCCCCTTTCTCTCTGATTCCTCTAGCAATGTTCGGTTCAATGTCTTACTGTCCTCCTGTTTTGAAACCACATCCTGCTAAAGGAGTAATCTCCCAGTTAGGGATACAGGGCCTTTCCCCTTCCTTCTTTCAGATCTCTCCTTAATGTGTGTTTCGTGAGTCATGCAAGCACACATGACTCGAATACTCTTCCTGCCACAAGATTGCAGTTTGGAAAATATGTGCACTCGCATCATAGGAAAATGCAGTCATAATTTGATTCTTGCTTCTAAACTGTGCATTCCAAATATATTCTGGTGGCCGTTTTAAGCCAGAGCAATAAGTGTGTGTACATAGCCTTGAATTTTCATTGTAGCTGTTTTACAGTCCAAATGAATGCCATCTACATAGACTTTCCTATATGTAACTTCCTCAAATCATTCCTTGAATTTTTAAGAGAATCTTTTTTTTTTTAAGAGATTTTGCGCCTTGCAGAGCACCAGCCACATCTTTCGTGGTTAGCAAATACAAATCAACATTTATTGTTTTAATTTTATTTTTCCAGTCCATTTCACCACATAATTGTTGATTGGGTAATTATATCTGCTAGATTTGCACACGCTTATTTGTATTCTGTTTAGGAGAAAGTTTGTCTAACTGAAATTTAGAAGAGGTAATTTTCTGTGACAGTGTTACTGTTTCTACTTTTCTTTGCCTGGAACTGTATTAGGTACACTATTTTGGACATTTTAGGCTATAAACACTGCAATGTACAAAAATGGTCTTTAAAAACAGGGATATGCAATAATCTCATTCTTTTTCAGAAAGTACTGGGATTTCTATCAGTTTCAAAAGTGAAATCCTGAGTGAAACATAGGGACCTTCTAACACAATAAAGAAAGCAGAAAGATGCTCATTAAAGCAACTGCGGTTATGTTTGTAAAAGAATGGCTGTAATTAGATATCCAGCAAGGTCAGATGGCACTGTCATTTAATAGCTTTGAAAGTCATCAGTTTTCTTCATGGAAACTGGTTTGCAACAGGGTTTACTGCCTCTTGGGACTGGTGTTTTTAGTTTTCATTTTTCCACTGACAGGAGGAAGACAACTAAGTTTCTAGAATTCAGGTGGTGCACATTGGTTGAGTTCATCCTTCCATGGCACTGTAGGATCTCCTAACTTTAGGTTCCTGAAAGAGAGAGAGCTTCTATCAATTTCATCCATGTTAGATCTTGGAAGTAATTTAAATTACTTCATTAAAATCAATATTTGATTATTTTACACTGAGATCAGCATTTGACTGCATTGCATCTTCAGAAATAAAAGCAAAGTCCTTTGGAATTTTTAAAGGGGATCTGTGCAGTAAGGAGTGTATATCTTTCTTTTCTGAATTCCTATTAGCCAATGTGAGCACTTCACTGTCCCCTTGAAAATGGAGAAGTGAGATGGTGGCCTCTTTGAGAATACTATCTGTGTTTCTCATGTAAAATTTTTAAAGTGTTTTGAAGAACGCTTATCTTGTTTTGTTAATTTACTTGCATCTCCCTTTACATTATTCTCTGGTTGCAAAAGCAAACATGTATTTGGGTTTTCTATATTTATTAAGTGAGTCTGCTGCACAGGACATGGATCTGTGCATGAAACTTTGATTGAGAGCTTGGTATGAAAGCAGAGTCTACAGAGCATGTATAGCAAGTTCTCTGCCGGAAAGCCAGTGTTACAGCCTTTCTTTGCCCTCTTCAGACTCCTCTGCACAGACAGAACCACATCATGGGTTTGATTTGCATGGCTGCTTGTCAGCTAACCAGCTAGTTTTCTTCCTGTGACATGTCAATCGGTAGAGTAGTAATTTCCAATTCCTTTCATTTTGAGGAAGGCAAGTAATGGTATTTAATCTTCAGACACCAGCAGAAACAGAATGCTTTCATTTATGCTGCCTTAAAGGTTTTGCTTCAAACTGCTCTTGAGAGTCTGTAAAAGCTCCAAAGGTAAAAATACTACCTAAATTTAAGGTATCAACCTGCATCTCTCTGTAGAGCCACAAAAGAAATTATATACTCTTTCCTTAGATAACTTCTATATTCTCTCAGAAAGAGCTTTGTGGATGCTGCTGAGTAACTTGCTTTTTCTTGAAAGAATACAGAAAATCATGATGCCTTGATTTCATCCTGACAGCAGCAGATATGATTGCATGGTTTTGTCTGGGGCATTGGTTCAAGATAGTCTTGAAATAATGAGTGTCTATTGCTTAATCACCAAGAATGCTTAATAGTTTTGTCACAAGTGTTTTTCTTTTTGGAGGCTGTAAGTGTTTTCGCTGTCTTGCCACACTAGATATAGACTAGATGCCCTGATGAATTGCCCAATGGGGATTCTGGTGCAGAAATTGATGTTTACTGAATCAAAATCAAAAGGGTTTCTTTGGGTTTTTTTGTTTGGTTGGTTTGGTTTTTTTTTTGTTTGTGTTTTTTTTTGTTGTTGTTGTTGTTTGTTTTGTTGGTTTTTGTTTTGTTTTGTTTGTTTGTTTGTGTTTTTTACTCAGTTTGGGGGGGTTGCTTGGTTGGTTTTTTTTTTTTTTTTGGTGGGGTTTTTTGTTTGTTTTTCTGGTCTCCTTTAGTCATTACAGTAAAGCTGCTGGGTTTTAAATATGTCTGCTTACAAGTGTGGGTATGTGCACGTTGTTGCATGCAATTGCTGGCTTTTGGAGGGCTTTTTGCCAGAAAATAATATGATGATGCAGATGTTCTGATATTGTTCTTGAAAACAGCTGATGGTGGATCTGATGCTGAAAGCTGATCAGCAGCTAGCATATATCATCATCTTCTGATCCAAACCAGTTCCTTTGGGAGTCAGCTCTACTGTTTCAGTGTGTTGTAATTAAATTGAGTGCTGTTAAGGTGTCAGAAATTACTTTATAACACAGGATAATGGACTTAAATAGACTTATTTGCACATTGCAAATCATAGTTTAGCAAATTACCCTTAAAGGCTATATATTAAGAAACAAAACAAGTCCCCCAATATTCAGTAGGAAAAGAAAAAGGAAAAAAAATGGTCTGATTTCTGACTCAGTCCTTAAGACATCTTTGCATTAATGCCTTTCTGGACTTAATAGACAGTAGAATAATGACTGTTATTTCTGAATAACAGTCATAACATACTTTGTTTGAAAGAAGAAGGTGATTATATTTTTGTTTTACTTAGGATTGGATGTGTGGTGGGAAATCCCTGACAACCAGACCTTTAAAAGTTGGAAAAATACTTCTGATACATGCAACAGATAATTTCTGTATCTGGCTCTTAAAAGGTTTTGAGCAACGTTAATCCCCAGAAAAGTTTGTGTGAGTTGTGAATACTTAGCATCTTGTAGAATTAGACTGTATTTATGAGAAGGCTAATGTTGTTAGGAAAATAATAGATTTACATGCATAGTGAGAGCTGTTTGTAAATCAGCAGGTGTTTTCTAAAATATCAGAAAATGGCAAAATGTTTACTCATGTGATTTCTGTCTGAAAACAAACCTGTTTAAAAATACTTGAACATTCAAACTTCAAATGCTTAAAGCCAATTTGTTTTTCTTCAGCCATCTCTGGTCTTTCTTTCTTGTGTTTTGAATTCACAGGCTCTTAATTTTCAGTTTTGAGGACCTTATTTTGCATTCTGAAGAGCACAGTAACAGGAAAAGAAAAAGAAAATAATTTTCTTGCAAACCATATATTTCAATAGGAGGTTTATTTCTATGAATAGATAAGAAAAGTTCAGGTGATACCAGAAAATATGTGCTTTAATTTTGTATGCCTATGCACATACTTTCATACAGAATACTAGATCACATTTCTCTTCAGTAATACAAAACCTGCTTGAGACTGAATTAATAAATGATGCGAAGCAGTATTAAAATTCTCAATGTCTTTCAAATCATACATACAGCTTCAAGCAATTTGTTAGTCATAAAAGCCAAGGAATGTCATTAGAATAATATATATTTTAAAAAATCAAGATCCTGTAAGCTAATTTGCCTGTGTGCCATTTTCTTACTCTGATTTAAAATTAAAGCCTGCCCCTACCCTATAAATGGCTGTTGAACTGTGTATATCTTCTCTGAAAAGATTTCGAGTGTGGTGAAAAAAGGAATTAAGTTCAAAGATCTTTAATCCAGTTTCCTCTGTTTTATTTGATTACTTGGAAAATCTTTCCCATTTCTGCTGTCCCCCAATTCTTCATTCACCAATAGTACTGAGGGGGAAATTTGTGCTGTGCTGTTTATACATAATTTAAAACTATTGTGCTAGCTTTAAACCCGAAGTCTTCCTTCATCTATCATTTATCTCATGATGTTATCTTTTGTACTCGGTACCCTTCAGTAAGCACAGCCTGACACGTCTTGTGGCCTTTACCTTCTGCGATAAAAAAGATTGAAAAGATGCTTGGCACCACCTGGTGAAGATGAGGCAACCCTGGAGAACTGTGCTTCGGGAGCAGGTGACTGATGGTACGGAATGTGCCAGTCTGGGGACACAGCTGAGGGGTTGTAGTAGGGAAGGGGGAGGGGAGGGGAAGAAAGGGGAGGGNAAGAAAGGGGAGGGAGGGGAAGAAAAAAAAAGAGCAGGAACATTAATACATCTTCCTGAGGTTTGATGGGACATACACTGCCTACTGTTCCATCTGGTGCTTATGATAGCATGGCATATTAGCATGCTGCAAGTTCATAATGTATTCAGGGCGAGAAAACACCACTTGCATACCAATTGAGGCGTCCTCTTTCTCAGAGCTGCTTTTGAATTTCAATGATGTTTTTGCCTCCTAAGCCGTGACTGAATGGAGCATTTCCGCTTGTGGAGAAATAACAGCAGTGAGGGACTCTGGCTCATGTGGCTTTTCTTTCCTCTCTCTTTATTTTTCTCCTTTTTTTTTTTAGTTTTTTTCTTCCTGCTCTCTCCTTCCAATTTGTTTTGTTTGGGGAAGCCTGAAGACGGCTTGAGGTTTTTGGACTAGCTAATTACAGAGCCTCTGTTAATATTACATTAACTTCTTTTTAAGGTTGTAGTCTATTGTCTTTTTGCTTATCTCAAAATGCTTAAATGTCTTTTTATGACATTTTGATGAAATTACTCTAAAAGCAGTGTCATGAAGCATTTAGAAAATAGCACATTGCAATTCTGCTTTATATTCAGATTTCCTGTATTACTAAATCAAAGAACAAACAATACCCCAAATTCCACATTTCATGGTAAATTATTTGTGCCCTGTGTCTTCAAAGACTTGATTTTCACTTCAAGTGTGCTACATAATAGGATAAGTATCTGAAGTGGAGCAGGTATGTAAGCCTTTGTAGGAGTGAGGTCTTTTTATCGATTCCTTGCAGGAAATATGTTCATTTTATTTCTCCCTACCCTGTCCTCTTTGAAACTCTGCTGAGATTGACACTTGACTGGAGACAATCTCAAAACTCTGCCATAGACACTCTTGACTGCACATTTTGTTTCTGAACTTGTCAAAGATTGTGATCTCTTTATGGCTCAGTGCTGTGAATCGCTCTGCAGCCCTCCTTCCAGTGGGTTTTCAAAGTGTGAAGTTTACACACAGGGTAGTGTATTTGATGTGGGATTTTCAAGTGCCTGGAGTAATACATGAGTGAGTCTTACTGGCTTTGTTGATGACTGAGCTTCTAAACTGCTTCACGTGTTTTGAAAGTCCTACCCCAAAAAGGAGACTAAACTTGCAGCTTGTCGTGGTTTAATCACAACTGGCAACCAAGTCCCACACAGCTGCTTGCTTGCTCCCCACCAGCAGGATGAGGGGAAGAGAATTGAAAGGGTAAAAGTGAGAATATTCATGGGTTGAGATAAGAACAGTTTAATAATTGAAATAAAATAGTAATAATAATGGTAATAATAGTAACAATAACAATAATAATAATAGCAATAATAATAATAGCAATAATAATAGTGATAATTGTAATACAAGGCAAAGTAGCAAAGAGAGAAATAAAACTCAAGAAAGTCAATTGATACAATTGCTTATCACCAACTGGCTGATACCCAGCCAGTCCCCAAGCAGCAGTCTCCCAGCCAACCTTCCCCCCAGTTTTATTGCTAAGCATGACATCACATGGTGTGGGATGTCTCTTAGGTCAGTTGGGGTCAGCTGTCCCAGCTGTGTCCCCCTCCCAACTCCTCGTGCATCCCCAGAGCCTGCTTGCTGCTGGGAGGGGTGAGAAGCAGAAAGGCCCTGACTGTGTAAGCCCCACTCAGCCGTAGCTAAAACATTCCTGTGTTACCTACACTGTTTCCAGCACAAATCCAAAACACAGCCCTACATTAGCTTCTAAGAAGAAAATTAGCTCTACCCCAGCACACTGCTTGAAGAGGGAAGAATATTAAAACAGCATCTCTAGTACAAACCCACTTAATTAAGGCATTTCGTATCTAGTCCTCTACCTGCACAGCTGGACTCTTGCTGCTGCTGACTGTGATTTTAGGCTTTAGCTTAATCTTTAATGCATATGACTGTCATGCTAATACAACTTTAATAAAAATGTACTAGGTGGCATTTTGAACTCCTTCGCTCTAATTTAGTATTAATCCATTTGATTACTAGAAAAGAAAATATCTTGCTCTAGTTCTGATCCATTCTTTCAAATACATACAGCCATGACTTTTATAAATATATATTTTCAGACATTCATTTTACTATTCTTGCATAGATAAGAAACGAAAAATGCATTACTCATCTTGACAAAGAATAAATTGACTTCCTTTGCTTTTCTATCTGAGTATCTGTTGTCTGATGGCTTAAGAACATTCCTTGTTTATTGATAGTGCATTTAGACCTAGATATTAAAGCCTTAGCTTAAATGGTAATTATTTTTTTCCCCTTAATATATTCAGGAAGACTAATGTTACTGAATAGGAATGTGGAGGGGAGATAGTGTGGGTTATTCAAGCAAGTTTAGTCAGCACTTACAAGATTCTTGAAATGTTTCTTGATGTCCTACAGAACTGTTAACATCTGCATGGCTTGTGAGAAGAGACACATTTATTGCAGCTGTATGCTAGCTAGAATGCAAAAGAAAAGGGGGGGATCAGAATTAAGAATGAAGCAGCTGGCTTTTGGTACAGAGATTTATAATTTTACTCTCATTACAGACTGACAATAAACTCTACTTGATCTCTTTCGAATCTGCTTGAGATGGCAGGTTGAAGGCTTGGGAATTTAGCTCTCAGTAGATGCAGTCCAACAAAATATACACAGTTTAAAAGAAAACAAAGCTTTTAGATAAATAATCACAAATGGAAGTTCAGCCTTTCTAGGAGCATTTTGTTCCAGTATGACATAACATGATGTAGAGCATGTGTTTAAAGCCTACATTTGAGATGGTTTTAAAAAAAAAAAAAAAAAAAAAAAAAAAAAAAAAAAAAAAGACAAAGATAGATTGTTTTAAATATTAGAGGGGAGCAATAGACAGAAGGCTGCTGGTTCCCTGCAGACTCAGTGAGGCCATACAGCTTCTTGGCCCTGTTCTTGCAAGGATTCAGGGTTTCTGGAGGAAAGGAAAGGTCTGTTGAGAGACTCCCGCGATCCCAGGCCTGGCTGAACAATGTAATAGTATCTCAGGGTATTTGTTTTACCTCTTCTTCTCTCTTTTCGTGCTAGAAGAGAAAGTGAGAGAAGAACAAGCAGTACCAGAGTCCCATTTTCTCTTTCACTCTTTCCTGTAAAAAAATCACATACACATTTCCAGAATCAAGGGGTTTTGTCCAAGTTTGGTACCCTCCTTGCCCATTTATTTCTCAGATGTTGAGATAGACTTAAACATAAGCTAGGTCAAGATTTGTTAGTTGTCAGTATCTTTCTTCAATTTCAGTTAAGATCAAAGTTTTTTTATAGTTTTGTTTTCTTATTTATTTGATATGAATGAAAACTGATAATGTCTTTTGTTTCCTCTGGTTAATGTAGCTTGGGATGCTTCCTCTTGCCTTTTTTCCCCTGCACATTTTAAGTGAATCTATTCTGGTTTTGCTCAGTTAATTTCTTTACAACCTGCCCAAGCCATTCACAGTGGGAGTGCCAGGATCTGTTTTTCTGTCTCCTGCTGTTTCTTAACAACCTCTGCAACTGAGGAGGCTGCACGTCTCTACTCCTATTCTTTATTACTCTCCATAAATGGTGCTTCTGAAGAGTTTTCTAATATTTTCTAAACCAAACCTATTGCTTGTTCATTTGTTGCAATAGCACAGTGACCCATTAAGAAACAGGGCTAAGAAGGACCATTGAGGTGGAGAGCATCCCGTTGTTGTTTTAAGGAGTTCATTGGAGTACCTTTATCTACTCACACGTTTCTGCTGTCCATACTGTGTTCTACAGCAGATGTCCATTCTGATAACCTACTATGATTTTTATCTCTCCTGTCTAGCCTTAGACTTTTCACTGTTACACTCATCATTATTTATTGTAGTATGGGGCATTATAAGAGCTCTAACATATGATTGCTGCCTCCTTTCCATTCTCCTGACACCAGAGCACAGAGAAAATCAAATTTTTTAACATCTCATTTATGAAGATGACTGCATCTGATTCATCAGTGTTCACCACCTCATACCTTCTTTTAGTTTCTGAAAGTTTATTTCTGCTTGGTGTTTTGGAAACACATTTTATCTTAATTTTGTGCAGATTGTTGGCACTGAACAGAATTATGCGCAAACCCAAGTAACTCTGTAAGTCAGGGCTCATAATCACCTTTGGAAATGACCTGTTAAGTTTCTAATAGGTCATTTGTATGCACAGTTACTGAAGCTACTTGCAATAATTATGGAAAAGATAATAGCTAGGAACTCATTTGGGGACAGTTATTCTTGTTAACTGTTTAGTATTTCATCCAGGTATACCTATTTCCCCATTTTTTAATTTTCCTTTCATAATGTCAGAGTTTACCATGGATAGTTGTTGCAGTTCAGCAGTTCTTCATGTCTTCATATGCAAGCAGTTTAAAGCTTACCAGACAAGTACTGGTGTGTTTTACATCTTCTATTCCAAGAAGACCATAAAGAAATACGTTTTCACAGGAGATGCCCGTGCAGTCACTATCTCTCTATGCATTTGAATTGTATCTGTCCTTGGGATTTAGCTTTCTTAACACATATGTGGTGCCGAAAGGATGTTTATAAAGATCTGTGTGAGCCTTTATTTCTTACCTGCTTGCCATTTGATCTCTCTGACTGATTATAGGTGTGAGGGAAATACCAGGTGTTGTTTGGTTCTCTGTGTTTCGGTGCAAAAAAGAAATGGTGTTAAATTTTGTTGGGGTATTTTCAAGTTCATGCCATCGTCACATGGCTATAGTTGTGTGTGCACAATCCGGGTTTCTATGCCTAGATATAGTGTGAGTTGTAGGCATGACATAGCCTATTGTGTTGCTTGCTGCAATTCCACTTTTGGAATGTTTCACGTAGAAANTGGGGGGTAACATCTACGTTGTTTGGCTGGGGTGAGAGGTGACAATAGGAGGCATTGAAAAAGGTCTTTTGTTGCAGCCAGGGCTATTTGCTTTTTTGAGAAACAAATTACTATAGCTGAATTTTAGAGACAACTACTTAATATTCTGTTGGTAGTGTGGGCAGAGAATAGCGCATACTGATGTGTACACACACACACAGTACCATAGGCTCTCCTTTATATCACGTGGCTGAAAGAACTTTTCTTGAAGCGTCTCGCTTTGGCTTTCTGAGCACCTTGCCATTTATTTTGGGTATCCGGTCCGGGCAGGGTTTTTCCCGGTGCGGCGGCACAATGCCGGCTCCCTCTAGTGGTCTCACTCGCCCTGGACGTTCCCGGTGCTCCCGCGGTGCATCCGGGGCAGAGGCATCCCCGCCGTCCCCCTCTGCCCCCACGCAGGGTTCCATCCTGCTGGGGAATAGTCTTCTTTTTCTCATAAAAATGGCCTCTCTTCTGGTTCATCCATCTCTCGGGGACACGAAATGTATATGCCCAAGTAGGCCCAAAGCCAAATGTAGGGTGTTTCCATAGCACAGAGAGAGTTAAATCTACATTTCATAGGTTTTTTTTTCATGTACAAGGAAACGTAACCATATCAGAAAGGGTTAAGCACATCCACATTGAACATTCAGAGTTCAAATGCATCAGACTTCTTTACTTTGTCAATATTTCACTTGCACTCATATCATTGAGTGGTTTCTCTTTTGTGTCTGACTTCTCGCCCTGCAGTTTCCCCTCCATTAAACACTCCCTTCAAAGTAATTGAAGGATCTTTCCCTCTTACAGTTTTCTAAATCTAAATGCTAAAAAAATAAACATAAAAAAATTACGGTAAGTATTTTTATACACAAAACCATGTAAGTAAAACTTGGTCACATATGTGTAGGAGTGTGTGTGCACATACACACACAGGCACACACATACAGGCATGTACAGAAGAAAGCCATGGAAGCTGCACTGATGCACAAAGGTCAATATTGCCATGTTGGAGTAGGGGATTTAGGTGGCTTGATGGAAATGATGTTCTATAAGTATAAAAACCTTTTTAATATATTTGTCAAGGAAAAAAACAAAACCCAAAACATTTCATTTGAATCTGCTGGGCTTGAAATGAAGTATGTATTGTACAACTATCATCAATCATGGCAATGCTATGATACCTGAAATTGTTTTAAAAATTTGTTTCTGTAATAATTGCTGATTTTTCTTTCAATTCAGGCCTCAGCTGGGGTCTGATATTTAAAATTCAAAACATTGGGAAGATGCTTCAAAAGAAGGAAGTTTTAAGCTTTATTGTGCAAGACTAAGGCTGCTGTGATGCTTTAAGGTTTAGAAACATTGCATGTAATTGTATACCCTGTGAGTGGTCTCATTAGTTTACCTACAGCTGTTTTCAGTGTCTATAGTTAAGCACATATTTCTGAGTGTTTCTGGGGCTGGAGTCTGCCTGCAAGGCTAACCCAGCATCTCTCTTTCTGGGTGAGATCACCTGATTTCTGTGCCAAGATGAATTTGTGTGAATTCGCTGGCTTTAGAAAGGGGTTTAATCTGGTTTTATACTTGTTAGTCTTGAATGACATATACAAATTCCTTCCTTTCCCTCTTCCTTTATATGCTTATACTATTTCACATTCACTCTTAAGAGTGCATGTGATATGTTAGGCCAAATGATTCAAAACATAGTTTTGGATTTGCTAATGGTAGTATTTTCTTTGCTTGGGAGCTTAATTGTCAATAAGTAGTATTGTCTCATCTAAGAAGATATTTGGGTCTTAATTTCTTGTGAAGTTTTTGAGGCTCTTTTTCCCCCTTCTCACCTCCCCACTGCTGCATTCAGGTGTGATCCAGTGCCCAAAATAAAAAACAGTTGGTGTGACATGCGGCGCTGAGGAGGAGCTGACTCGTAACTAATAATGAGTATTTTCTCACACTCTGTCTAGACAGTCAGTCGTGTAAACACAAGATGTCTTTAATGGCATCATCTGATGATGTGAAATGATGGTCTTCCAAAGTCTGTATTTCTACAAATGCTGAAGTACTGATGAGTATAATAAATTGCACTATTGAAGATTGTCAGTGTATAATAGTGAGATGGAGGAAAGCCTATTGTTTCACTTTTGTCTTTCTGGTAGTGGCAGTAAGTAACAGTGCCAGCACCGGAGCAAGGGTTTCTGGGGGAAATATGCTTCATTATATACTTTTGTTGGTAGATTAATACCTGTCTTGAGTGGCTGAATAGAAGCCAAGGAGTTATTAGGCCTGGTCACTGAGGACCGCCGATTGTTGTGTACAGCAGCCACACTGTGAGAGCAGTCTGAATGCTTCTGGTTCTCATGAGGCAAAGAACCTAGATCTATATGGGGATGTTTATGCCTGATTTAGCAGCCACAGAGATTAAAAAAATCAGAGACTCTAACTCTTTAATGATTATATGGGACATTTAGTCTGCTAATTTAGCTGTCTGTGTAAGATAGCAGGAATAAGCAGACTTCCTCAGACTGTTCCGGTACTTGGTGAAGAGGGAGTTTGGCTGCCTCTGCTTTCAGTATTATGGGTAAGGTCTTGCTCCCCAGACCTGCACAGCTGGTCTAATATTACAGACTTTTCACTATTCACTTGGAGGAACTGGGTTTTTGGATGGGTAAAATGGTGCAGTCTGGTAGAGCAGGGGTTTGGGACCTGGATCTACAAGGTGGGGAGCAGCCTGTCCCAGGCTGGCCACCACCACTCCACACCTTACAGAATCTTGACTTGTCCATGACAAATTCCAGATTTTAAAATCAAGCAAAGCCAAAAGTATATCCATTACCTTCTTGGTAGTCCCTGTGTCATCTTTTCAGATGTATAACCATGGAAAATATCACCTCCTACACCCATATTTAATTCTTTTTGAGCCTAAAGGACTTCTGGCATGTTATATAAATATAAGCAATGCCTCTTAAAAGTACAGCCATAGTAACTTTTTTGCTTTTTGGCAGAGGAATTTATTGCCTAAAGTTTCCCTGAATTTAAATAAGTTGCTTTAGATTACTATGTGTAGTCTATATTGGAGACTTCAGTTCCAGCTAAATCTAATGAAATACAGTATCAGTAATCTCTTAGGACTTTTCTAAAATGAGAACATCTATTCTTGACACTTTGTATAAGTGCATTAAAAATAAAGACGTTTATAATTATTTTGCTTCAGACTTCTAGTTTTGTGTAACAGAGTGTGGTTTCAAACTGAGAATATGTTTAGACTGGTTATTAGGAAGAAGTTCTTTACTGTGAGGATGATAAGGCACTGGAACAGGTTGCCCAGAGAATCTGTGGGTGCCCCACCCTTGGAAGTGTTCAAGGCCAGGTTGGATGAGGCTCTGAGCAACCTGGTTTAGTGAAAGGTGTCCCTGTCCATGGAAGGGGGGGCTGGAACAGGATGATCTTGAAGGTCCTCTTCCAACCCAAGCCTTTCTATGATTCTGTGATTTACTGTTAATTCAGGACTGGAAAAAATTTGGATTAAAAACAAAAATATGTTTCTGGAGACCAAGTTATGAAATTTCAGTTGATTCTGGGAGAGAAAATCTTCTTACTTCTTGTGGGAAGGATGTGTGCTGTGTGTGGTTGAGTATATAAGAGCATGCAAACAATGCCAATGGGATTCTGATGGCATTTGTGTTTCTTAGGTATCAGTCTGCCTTCATCTATAGTTTGTCAAATAGCGTGTAATCCTGACAAGGGTAGGCCTTCCAAGGACGATGGTGCAGAAAGGAAACGAGTTACTGGTCAGGGAGCCTTTGGGAAAGCACATCTGAAAGCGTGCTGGAGATTTCCTCTATAAAAGTAAACATTGACTGCTAATGTAGAGAGGTGGTCACCTCTGTAGCTTGTCAGGGAGGCTGCGGCGTGAGTTTGGCCAGTGGTTGCTCTGGCTGTTCTTCAGTTCTTCATGCCAGAGGCGGAGAGTGACACTTTTTCATTTCACTTGAGCCTCAGTGTTCAGTGAGCTGGGTTTGGAATAGCAGTAATACTTTCTGTGATGTGAAACACAAGAGAACCACTCAAAACACACAGTTCTTAGTTGGATAGCTTGTCAACAAAAAGAAAAGATCTAGGAAACAATGTTAACAGGAAAATAGTATTTCAATACTGATTATGGGACTGTTTGCTTATTAACTGCATTAGTTCATACATAGAGGAATTTTCATGATGTTTGGTGGGATATTTAGAAGAAATCCACATTGTCTTCAGCTTCATTACAAGCCAACTGTTGTGTATTCAGCCGTGACAAAGGAACTTGTAGACTTTGTTTTCTGGGCGCTTATGGAAACTCAGGGCAGCTGCCACAGTTTGGCCCTTATTTTGCTTGTCTGTTCTTGCTAAGTATTTCATAAATCATTATGGTGGTAGCAGATCTAGATTTAGAATGTATTCTTCCCTACATTCCTGCATTCAAGCAATTATACATGGTAAAATTTGCAAAGCCAGAAAGGGTGAAGGAGAAAAGAGGCATTTAAAAAAGGTGCAATTCTGACATGAGTCAGTTTTTATTAAATAAGTGAAAGTGAATTTATGATAGTTTTGAAACTGTCAAAACATGTCAGATTGTTAAATGAGAGGGAAAAGTTTATTTTTCTACTTCCCCCCGCCCCTTTAGAAAGGAAATTATACGGTAAGACAAGTTTATTTCTTTCAGGAGAAAATAATATGTCCAAGCAAAGCAGGCCATGACATTTTTGTCTTAATTCTCAGATTCAACTCATGCATTGCTTATTTTATAATATGTGTAATTATCTGGCCTTCAGCTGCTAAGCCATGAGTGTGGGGCCAAGTTTTTTTTGCCAATCAGAACCTCTCACCATAGAGAACTGAAATCAAAGAGAATGCTTCTGCATTTGTGGTTCATTGTCCTGATGTTAGGACCAGTCAAGGCACTATTGTGGACAAAGAACATGACATAAAGCATTTTCGCTATTTACCTGCTTTACATCATCCACAAGCTCTACCAAAACCGGGAGACAGTAGCACAAAAATCCCTTTCAGCTTTTGGGAGACAGAGGAGATTGTATTATGCTCAAAGCTTTTTTTAGCGCAGCTGAAGAAAACTCTTATAACTTGGCCTCAGATAACTTCAGTGAACTCCCAGGATACAGAATTTCTTCTAGCTATTGCATATTAAATGAGCTTAAATGGGTAAATTGAGTGTGCTTTCATTTATTCTGAAGAATAGCTGGTGATATGAATTGTTCAACTATCTGAGCAGAGGAGAATGAAGATAAGACTGCAGCAAAATTGTGATATTGCTCTTGCAAAAGGGTCATCTTCAGTATGTGAGCTTCATACCCAGCATGCTAAAGAAGCGGTGAAACGTTATGTCATCTGAAAACTTTGCTGTGCATATCCAGCAGTCACTTCACACACATTCTGATTTCCTGGTGGATAAATCTTGCAGAGGTAATGTTCTCTGACAAAAGACGGAGTCTGAACTGATTTCTGATACTGCCTTCCTGCAAATCACCTGGGAAGTAAAGGTTATCCACTGGGGAACTGGAAACCCAGCGATGTTTCCTTTCTAGGCCAATAACATGACTGGATCTGGTGCTGACAGAAAGTTATGTCTGTATTATGCCTATTTGAGATCATTGTGTGTAGCACAAAAACGTCCATTGGGTTTAGGTCCTTATTTATTTATCAAGAAGAAGTCAAAAGGGCCAAGAGGTGAATGGAATGAAGACTGTACCAGTCTCAAACAAATCCCAGGCATGCTTGGCAGGGAGAGGGTGTGCAGTGGTGTTGGCTAAATGTCACATTTTATGGCTGCATTGTATGACTTGCAGGTTTCCCCAGGGGTTCAGTGCATGGAGTGGGTAGGATTTACCAGATACATCAGGCTTGTACCATGCATTCTCAAACGAGTTCTGTTCAACCAAGGCAACCTTGTAATATTGTCCTACTCAGTGTAGCAGCAGGTTTGAGGGTCAGGGGTTGCGTGTCTCCACAAACACTGCCTATTACTAATGGTGCTGTGTGGCTGGGCCACATCTGAAGGAGGACAACTTCTGACTGACTGCAGCATGATAGCATTATGGATGGAAGAACTATGGAACTTGTCCTCTTGGGTTGGACTTGTGGTTGTCTGTCTTCAGGTTCATCACCTTGAACTTATCTACAGCTTGCAAATTCCCTGCCACCCCTCTCAAAATAATCGAAATTAGTCCAACACATCTAAGAAACCATCACTATTAAATCCTCCAGATTTAGGTCTCGATTCCTGTAACTTGGGTGGTGGAGGCAGGTTCTAATCCTTTGTGTCATATGTGGGGCTTGCTCTTTTTGTGAGTTTAAAGGAAACAAGACAATGGACTCTTTTAATTTAGCAAGTTTTATTTTTATTTTTTAAATGTTGGCACCAAAGTAGAAAGTACTGTACAATCAATATAAAGCATCTTTTAAGAATCTTTCATGCTTGAGTGTACATCTGGAACTGTTTGCACTAACTAAAAGTAAAATAAATGCCACAGCGTATTATACCACAATTTTTTTTCATTTAAAAAAGGAAATTGAAAACACACCACTCCTAGAAATGCTTGACATTGAATTGGCTATTGAAATGGTATCAGTAAAGTATTTATATATTCCATATTTTGTTCCATACATCAGCTTTCCTTGATGCGTTAGACTTGGAAGTGTGCCATGTGAGCTGAAATGTTGCCATTTATGAAAGACCGCCTTGTTTTAAAAATGGACTAAATCTTGTAGGGTACAGGAAGTAAAGTAAATCAGTTTGAATGCAGGCACATCTCTCTTTGCCCCAGCTCCTGCATGTTTCGTCTCTTCCTTGTTTGGTTCAGAAGCTGACTGTGCTTACAGTAAATATCAGTGTTCACCTAAACAGCTAAATATAGTGATAAAAATACCTAAACAGCTAAATATAGTGATAAAAATAACCTCTACCATAAAAACTGAATGAATGACAAGAACAGTATAGTTCCATGAAGCAAGAAATCCACAGAAGAAATACCATAATTTAAAGCTGGTTTTACAACATTCTGTAATTTTAAATGAAGCAAAATACTTCTGTGGTTAAATCACAGTTCTTCACTCTGTGCTGTAAAGGCGATTCAAGAATGTGTATTTCAAAATGTTTTGCTTGGTTTTGTTTTTAAATAAAAAATATAAGCCAAAGCAAATGCAATAGATTTCTGCATACTTGAAACATGTTTTCTGAATTTATTCTAAGTCTCTTGCTGCTCCAGAGGGTTGTGTGTATGGATTAGGACTAGACCATTATTTCACCATCTTTCTCCATCCTGAACTGATTGCAGCGAACACTACAGAATGAGTTGCAGATGTCTCCTTTTCCTTCCAGTTTGGAGGACCTCTGGTTTCAGTCCCATTTGATCTGAACTGGGCTAAGGAGCACAGGTCTGTCATTGTTTAAAGGGATTCAGTGTAAGAAATTGTTGCACCTGAAAGTTACTCTCTCTGTATACACAGGCTTTGCTCTTAAATGTGTGATGCTGTGGGATGCTGCCTGTATGAAACTTTTTGGTGTGTCCCTCCTAATTCAGGATTATTGTTTGAAATGTCAGGGTCCATCTGAAGAAAAAGATAGTCAGAACTAGTTTTTCAAGTGGGGAGTTCGGTTTAACTCAAGAGCATAAACATGTTTTTGAATTCAAGAAGTTGTGCAATTTTAAGACATGGTGAAAGTTCTTCCAAATTTCAGGCTAAATTCTGTGTATATGTCTCTGTATTGTAAAACTGGAGCAAATGTACGTGAAATCTTACGCAGGCAGGTTTTGATACATTAAAATTAGAGCTTTTCCTCTTGAGGGATTCTTTCTTCCCCTACCAAGCCCTCATTACCTCTGAATGTATGAATAGCACAATATCCGGCGAGAGTTTGTATGAAGAATGTCCATACATAAAAAGCCTCGTGAAATAATGTCTTGAAGGAAATTGGCTTGTGAATATAATTTAAATACGATTTTGTCTTTAGCTTTCATACTATCATTTTTCAACCATTATAGTAAAAGTGTTGTTAATTAAATTTATTGTTTTTATTAATTAAAAAATAAATAATGATTTGTAGAAGCTGGAGTTATAGGCTATGTGTCAGACACCAAAAGCTTTAGGAGTTCAGATCACAAGAACTGTTAACGCTTTTATCAGTGGTGGCTCTGCTTTGTGCTCCATCACCACTTCATCCCCTGAATGATCTGTGTCTTAGAGCTGCTGAGGTTCTCTGGGGCTGTGGGTGGTGGGACAGTGGTGGGTGCAGAGCTGCTGTAGACAGGTGCTCCCAGTCCCATCACTCCCTCAGAGTTCAGGGAGCTGTATGAAAAGGTAAGGAACAGGTAAACAGTAGCAGTAAGAGCAGAATGGCTCCCACAGGGGTTTTGTTATTAAAGAGGGTGGAATAGAGAGTTGTAAAGGTTGTTCTCGTGTGTGGTGTGATGGTGTCTTCCAAGCATGTGGAAGAGCTTTGCATTTTGCATTGTACTTCTTCAAAAGCCCTTTTTCCCTGCCCCTGTGGAGAATCTCTGTTCTGACAAAGTAATCTTGTACTCTGGTAAGAAATGTTTTGGGGTGTGCTTGAAAGGAGCCTTAATATCTCCCTAAAGAAGGCAGAACTAGGAACTTACAGGCACTCAGAGAGAAATCCGTGTGCCTGCAATCATACAGTAGGAGAGTAGGGTTTAGGGCTTTGCAAGGGAGAGAGAGGTAAAGAAAAGGTAAGTGGTGTGTAAAGGGTGTTTGTGTTTACCCCTAAGAGGTCCAAAGAAAGATAATTGGGAAAATCAAACCTAATGTTACTAGATTTAGATGAGAAGTACAGGGGTCTGTGGATAAGTTCAGCAATCTACAAACTGGGTGGCAAACTGTTCAAGGTAGTAAGAACCATTTGGATCATGATAGAGTGGCAACCTGAAATTCGAGGGCAAAACCAACACACTGTTTCCCACTACCATGTTCAATTTAAGTAGCAAAACATTGCCAGCTTTTTGGGAAAGTCTCCCCGCTTTGATCTGAGCTCATTTCTGATCAAACCTGAACTTCGAAATGCAGTGAAGGGAAGGGAGGGAGCAGGAGCTGTGCGGTTGGTTACAGCTCAGGATCGCTTTTAGTTATCACCAGCTGAATTGGAGGATACAGGCTGTGCCTGCTTGCTGCGAGCAGCAGTCTGTTAGAGGAGCTCGATTTCTCTCACTCCTTCTTCCACCCACCTCCATCTCCTCTGTGCCTGTGTCTGCGCTCCCACATGCTTCAAATCTGTGTACCTGGACTGCCTTCCTTAACAGTTCAATGTGAGTGTTAGCAGAATGAAAACCAGATGGACCAGCAGTTCCCACTGTTATCTCCCCACCAGCTCTGGCAAGCCTCCCTTTCTCTCTCCTTTCTTGGCATGGGAGAAATATTTGCCTTTATTTAGGAGGGCTTGGGCTCACTGCTGTGCCTCTTTCCCTCTGTTGCAACATGAGCTGAAAGCTATTTATTCCCTCGTTGCTGAGGTTGGTTGAGGTGAGTGCAAGATGAATTCGGCTATTAAGGAAGCAATTAACATTTCAAGATGCGTTTTCATAGTTCTTTATGTTAAATTAATGGCTTATTGAAGATAGAGATTTAATTGGTTTAGTATAGTGATATGGAAAGGAAATTCTATAGGAAATACCTATAGAATTTGTTTAGAAACCTGGTGGTTTTTTTTAATGTAATAATTTACTGTTGCTTGATTTGCAGATCATACCTGTAGCAACCGTAATATTTAAGGTAATCATTGTGGATACTCTTCGTTCCACAGCTGAGGTTTACTAATCTTAGGTCAACACTACAGATCCTGTAAAATTGTATCTCTATTCTCCTCATCCTATTCTGGGGGTGTTTCACTGCTCATCTTCCCCAAACTTGTCTCTAAATTCTATATGAAATTACTCCCTTTCTCTGAGAGCTGAAACACTGCCTGTAGGCATTTCAGCAAAGGTTGAAGATGGCTTCTATAATTGCAGTACCTGACACGCTGCACCTCTGGGACTTATTACTTACTTCCTCAGTTTCTTCAGTTTCAGACAGATAAAAATTGGTATCTGTTACGTGTTGTTAATTTTTTGGAGGGGTGTGGGGAGTGTTTTGGCTTTTTCCCTTCCCCCCCCTTTCTTTTTTTTTTTTTTGGTAACTTTCTGGTGTTTAAGTTTTCTGATAATTAAGTGTTTTGAGGCTCTTTTAAACATACCCGTTCTTTGTTAAATGCGTGCATTGCATTTAATTTCTGTAATTGTCTCTCAGAGCAAATTTCACATACAATTTTTTCATTGAAGTTTGTATGTTGTTAGCAAGAACAAGGAATTGTGTCACAAGGTGAAGTGACAGAATTTATAGAATGTGACATGTCTTGAATTAAAACCACAGACTTATGTGCTTGCCTATTAGCATCAACACTTACCTGCTTTACAGAATAGTTTTGTGGTGCTCAGGAAGACTTGTGTAGGTACCTGTATAAATAAATAGCCCCGACTTCCCAAAGAAGGGATGGAAGAATTTGACTTATGCCCATGAAAAGCTAAACTTCATTGTACTCACCTTTTTCCAAGATGGCTTGCTAAACTCCAGTCATGAGTGAAAAAGCCTTAATTTTGCCTCAGTTGGTAAATTTTGCTGTGTTTTGCCCAATCTTAATAAATGAAACATAAGGGTTTGGATGGTTTAAAAAAAAAAAAATTAAAAATTTAAAAATTTTAAGTGTCATTGAAAAAGATGTTGGAAAAAAGTACACTTCTGTAGCTTTTATATCATGTGTGTTGTATCTTTAGATCTTTAGTTGCAAGAGAAGTGTTAAGTTTTCTTCCTGGTTTTGCCTTATATTTGTTTTGTTTTCCTAGGGACATATGTTCCTGCTTATCTTGCAGGTTTTGAACATTAAAAGCCGTTCTTAATATGTGAAGGTGCAAACTTACATACTTATTTGAAAATAATTGTTTGTATATGAAATGACTGACATACCATTTTGGCATGTTGTGTTTATTTTTCTGGTAAATATGAGAATATCCAGGGGCACTGTGGTAAAGTGATCCAGGAGGTGTGTGTATTTAACATAAGTTTAACGTAAGATTAAAAAAGAGAAGCAATGGAGAGGGCAGCAGGTGATACAAAGAAGAGACATGAAGATATCTGGCTTCATCCAATATTCCACCCAATATCTCACCTGTACTACAGAACTTCAGGTTTTACTTCTGGAAGAGATGTCATAAGGGGATTTATTATCTTCCTGTCTCTTCATCTGTTTTTTCCTCCTGGCTAACGTGAGGGCCGTGAAGGGAGGTGGCATTATTGTAGCTCCAGGAGTGCTTGGGAGGTAGCATCTGCACATGCTAGAAATAAAAACAAAAGATAATGCAGCACTGCTACAAATGAGGTCTTACCATCTGTGTTGCACCTTCTTAAGTAAGGTTTAGGTGATGCAATTTGGGAAGAGCACACTGGAGTAGATAATCAGGTGTAATCTTTCACAGCAGATGTTGAAATGGCTCACTTCTTGCATTAGCTTTTAAGTTTTTGTCAGAGGGGGTGTGCTCGGGGAAATAAACCGGTGTGTTCCTGTGGTGTGTGTTGCAGATCGCACTGAGAAGCATTCCACAATGCCAGACTCACCTGTGGATGTGAAGACACAATCCAGGCTGACGCCTCCAACCATGCCACCTCCTCCCACTACCCAAGGAGCTCCAAGAACCAGTTCATTTACGCCCACAACGTGTAATTAGTCTTATTTTCTTCCTTTTCTTCAATCTTCTTTCTATTCTGTATGTAAGAAACCAAAATAGGTGAAGGGAAATGTGCATGGCATGGCAGGAGCAGCATTTGGTTGTATTGTGATAAAGTAATTAAGCAAAACAAAGTTCACAATAGATTAATGCATCTTTAAGGTATTAAGACATTCAGCTCAGAGTTGTGTTGTTATTTCATTGACCACTTGGTCACAGTGTCAAAGAACAGCGAGCACTGGTTTCCCATGTACTTAATGCTCAGATTAGCCCTCTTGAGAGAAGGACAGAAAACCTTCTTCTCTTACATGCCATTATGTTGTTTAAAGGATCCTATTCCCTTTTGTATAGAAACTCCAGGGAGTTTGTTTGTTTGTTTGTTTGTTTTTTGTTTTTAAAGTGGAGATAATTCATAATGAAAAAAATACTCATCTTCCTTCTGCTTATGTTTCAGTGAAGAATTCTGATTTCAGTGCTGTATAACGTCTAGTTATATAGACTATTAAGATTAAAGTCCTTTCATAATTTTTATCTAGAGGTTTCTAGTCTATTACCACTTCTCTAAATCACTTAAGGCTGCATCTCTGTCTCAGCTTATTGATGTAAACATATAACAAACTGTACTAGTCTTGATGTACGCTGCATTCATATCAGCATAGCTGAGATTTGAATCTGGCACGTTGTCTGGACTATTCTTTTCACAGCCATGAAGTGATCCACATTTCTCATACTGAAATTTAGCTGCAAATTTTTTGGTCTCTTTTATACTGCCTTGTAATAGTATAAACATGAGAATGTGTTTACATTTCACATTTTAAATAAAACATTTTTAGAACAGTAGAATACATATGCCTAAACAGAATGAAGGCAGCATCTTCTATTTGTCTTGCCTATGTCTGTTTTAGTCCCTTTCTGTCTGTTAAATGCCTTATTTAAAATTCACCTCTATGCAGAAGGCCAGCTGGAGGCCTTTGTACTACTTATCCCAGGGAACCCTGTCCTGACAATTTATGTTGAACTTAAACAGTGAGGAGGGTTTGTGCCAGCTATTCACATAAACTCACATTTAACCCAGTGACCCTGATCCTGCAAAGATTTGTCTGTTTTGCTTAACTCCAGCACCTGAATCATCCTGGATGCAGCTTCACACTGGAGCTGCTTCAGTCTGAAGTTAAATTGTTTCTAGGTTTTTGCAGGATCAGGTTCTTGCAGATTAAGCTTTCCAATGTGATGCCCTTGCCACAGTTCAGGGTGATCTTTGGCAGTCATAAAAGGAATATGACAATGTTCTTTAATCACACTTACAGTCCTTGGTGTACTCACAAGATTTCTAGATGTTTATTTGATTGAGTTCAGCACTTTGGAAGGTGTGTGAACCACAGCTTGATTATGGGGCTCCACATTTGAAGACTAAAAGTCTAAAAACCCTGATTTTAATTGCTTTTTACCCTGTCAGATTTTGGAGTTTGGCCTTAGCTGTTCCAGCTTGTACAATGAACAGTCCCTTTTGTCAGAGTGTCTGTTACATTTATTATTACTACAGCAGGAATGCCTGCAGGCCAGAAAGATCAGACTTGTTTTCTGGTCTAGAATATCTTTGTTTTCTTTGGTTTAGATGATTAAAAATTCTTGACATGTTGTAGTTTGAAATTTTAAATGCTAAATTATTTTGGATTAGTAACATGGTTTTGTTTCAGAAATAATGTACAACTCTGTGCCAATTGGCAAATTCAGATATTTGAAAGATGTTTCAGTTATAAGGAAAGCACTGAAATCATGGGACTATTTCTGTATTTCTTTTGTTGTGGGAGAAATCTTTACCTGCCTTTCTTCTCCCTATAACTATCCTAGGTAATGAACTCCACACTTCTCTGCTTTCTTGATCATAGCCCCAGCACCCGCTGCCTAGAGCAGCCCCTTACTGGTGACAGAGTTGTTGGGTGGTGTCGGGGTAGATCAGCAGGACATGTCACTGTTCTTCCCAATCCTTATTTACTAAGTTCTGGTATGATGACTTTCGGCTTTGTGAGTTCCTTGCAATCACGGCGTATTTGTTTACTCAGATACCTCACTCCACTGCAGCACTCAGAGCGTGGCCTGGAGCTCCACAGGGAGCTGAACTTGCTGAGGCCAGCTTCTTTCTATTTCTGCTTTTTCCAATTCTTGTTCTCACTAGCCCACACAGCCAGGATAGGCAATCTAAAGCTAGGATAAAACACAGGTAGAGGCTAGATAAGAATTCACATAGCTTTTTCTGTAGTCCCTCCAGAAGGCGGTGACTAGGACAACAAAAACTCCTTCAAAGGTTTGTGGCAGTGATTTAAATATGGTAATAGGGTAGTGATTTATATCTAGTAGTAGGTGTCCACCCTGAAAAAGGACTTCCTGGCCAAAGATAAGGACAATTGGTGAAGAAAATGACACGAGAATGGGATGGCTTCAGAGAGGCTGGTCATTGAGAAACACTGAAAGTTTTTAAAGTTGCTAGCTTGCCTTGGTTGTGCTTTTAAATAGGAAACAAGTTAAACTAATACTCCTATGCATTTTTGATTGCAGACAAGTTCCTGATTTTTGATGGTTTTTTGGGATGGGTTCTGAGTGGCTTCCAAAAAAGAAATTACGAAATTTCTCCAGGGCAGTGGCCAGCTGAGTGCAGCTGCTGCTGGGTACAGTCACATGCTGTGTGCGCACACCTGCCAGTGTGCTGGTACACTTGTATTTCTAGGGAGCCATCCTTTTTCTTTCTGTTTGCTGTCATATTAGGAAATCAGACTGAGCCTCAATGGTGTGTGTTTTGAGTGCTGCTGTTCCAACTAACCTGAGTGGAAGAGGATGTCATCAGTTTGATTCTCTGCTCTCTTCTAGAGTGTGGATAAGAATCAAACTGAAATTGCTGCCAAAAACTCTCTGTTGTCTTCAGTATGTCTGCATGGATCTCATTGCCATACATTTTGAATGCTTAGTACTTCAGATAGTTATTCTCACAGCAACCTTGCAACAGGAGGGAAATGCTTTCTTATCCTTTTCAGAGATAAGGTGCTGGCACGTGAAAGCAGAGAGATTTGCTCATGGTCTCTGAGAAGTCATCTGAAGTCTAGTTTCATGCCCTTGCTGCAAGGCTTCAGGCCACAGGGAGCACTGGCAGCATTTGTACCTGCACAGACAACTTTGTGTGCTCCATATGTTAGCAGCTAGGAAATCTGTATTGGAAAAAATAACCTTCTCATTGGGTGGTGTAAGGTTAAAACGTGAAAGTCCTGTTTTATAAACACAGCTGTCAGTTGTGTGTACAAAACACAAGTAAAATTATTCAGAGATAAACTGAGGCTTCATGAAATATGTCTGCACGTTTTTTTCTATCCCAAAGAGCAATTTTTTTTTGGTCTTCAATCATACATGCACTCATGCTTTTTCTCTCTCCATTTCCCTCTCCCTCTTTTTAAAATCCTCTGACAAAAGGCTGGTATTCAAATGATGCTTTTCAGGTCCAGGAGCATTTTGAAGGGGCTGTGTGAGAGGCAGCTGCTGTTATTTCCAATCCTTACAACATTCAGCACCAGCTACTGGGAAATAGATATAAACTGCAGACAGTCGCTCTGTCTAAAGGCTAATTATCTTTGATTGTGCAACTTAATTAATTTTGAGGTCAAGTGCAGAAAACATAAGCTGATGGATTTTCCCCTCTGTCTCCTTTTCCTCTCTATCTCTTCCCCAACTCCAATCTTTATTTTATCCTCCTGTCTCTTTTTCTTTCAGTAACCAATGGCACTAGCCATTCACCAACAGCGTTAAATGGAGCTCCATCTCCTCCTAATGGCTTTAGCAATGGGCCATCCTCTTCCTCTTCCTCTTCTCTGGCTAACCAGCAGTTACCGCCAGCTTGTGGAGCTAGGCAGCTCAGCAAACTGAAGAGATTTCTTACAACCTTACAGCAGTTTGGCAATGACATTTCACCAGAGATTGGGGAGAGAGTGCGTACCCTTGTGCTAGGACTTGTGGTAAGCAAGTATTTTTTCTGTTCTTTTCCCTCTTCCTTGCTTGATGTGTTTATTTTACAAAAGAGTGCACTGCATTCATCATACTTTAGGGATACCAAACACGTGAGAGTGAAGTTCTGGCTCTTGCTGACAGAGCTAACATGAGTAGCCTTACTAGCTTCCCACAAGTGGCAGCTATTCCCTACTAGGTATAGCCTTGACTATTTTTGCCAGTGTAATATTATGGTGTAATGGTTGTGAGAGGGTTTTCATTCTATACTGGCAGTACCCCTAATGTAGACATACCTTGAATCATGTAATGTAGTAAAATATGGTTTGACTTGCCTAGTTTAGTTGGATGGGGAAAGGAGAGAGCCCTACATATGTAGTGCCAATGGTTAAAAGGGTGAGCTGAGTATGTTTGGATTGCAGTTTTTCAGTGCAAAACCTTTTCTCAGTATCATTGAACCAAACAATTATGAACCCAACAAGGCACTGCTGCTACTTAAGTCACTTTATTGATAAGGTTATCTCTATGTGATGGTATAGCTGAATGAAAATTTCAGCTCTGTCTTACCTACATCTGTCAAGTTGGGCTGCCCTTTTACATGCAAACTGTGAATCTGGCCCAGGATTCATTTTATTCCCAGTAAAGTCCTCTCTCTGCCAGATGTTGTCTCCCATGTATTTCCTTCAGCAATAATTGGATGTACCGGGGAAGATGCTATTGTGGTGCTCTAATTTGCATCTGTTCTGAGCAGCTGCAGTTGCCATTGATTTCATTTGGAGCAGAGACTGACAGCACGCTTTAGCACTAAGGCTGAGGGGTGACTTCACAATCTTTGCTTGTATCTTCACAAACCACTACCTGACAGCAGTGGATGCCCCTTGACTTGAGTCTGTGTCAAAGGGAAGTTTAATGTAGGCAGTATAACATCAGTAAGTCTTGCTCTCCATTTGCTTCCGTATTCAAAATGTGTTTAATGAGGTTGTGTTTGTCACGTGGGTCTCTTTGGACGGGGGAGCTAGTAAAGAACCTGAAGATGGCTTTGGGAACATCCACATTCCACTGATTTTCAGATCAAAACTGCTTTCCCACTGCTAATTACAGTTGATTTCTAAGTTCTTTTGAGGTCTTAGGAGCAAACTAGGATCTTTTCCTTGGGAAAATCTACATATCATGCTATTCCGTTGGTCAACCCTGCCAGCATGTGGAATTCATGATTACGAACTCATATGTAAACTAATGACTTTCCTATGTAGCCTAGAGCATAGTAAACAACCCTCTTTCAAAAGAAGACAGTAGAAAAATGTGAAATTTAAAAAAAAAGGTTGAAAAAAGCAGCTTTAACTGATGTTTGAAATGTAAAAGCATTTGCATGCTTTACACCTGAGAGCTTAAACTGTACTGTACTTTAAGCAACAGGCGTTGAGTGTCTGAGATGCTTGTGCTTTCCTTTGTGTATTTTAATAAGGTAATCATTTAATATGCAGCATGCTTTTCTTTATTCTTTCACCAATATCAAGGTATTAAGCAATTTCAGACTTCTTCAGTTACTGTTTCTGTTGCTAAGTGTTTTCATTATTTTGTCACTGAGACAGAATTTCTTTTTCTCAACAGAATTCTACTTTGACAATTGAAGAATTTCATTCCAAACTGCAAGAAGCAACTAACTTCCCACTGCGACCTTTTGTCATCCCATTTT
>VWZT01010319.1:172502-182502 GCA_013397055.1 Pachycephala philippinensis | reverse complement strand
AGCCTAATTTTATATTATGTTCTAATGAAGCCTTTTCAATTTAAATTTTAATACTGAAATATTTCTGTTGCTGATGGAGGAGGCTAAGATACTGCCTAAATCTCGAAGGATACAAGGCCAAATCGAAAACAAGAGTGGAGCATGTTTCAGACACTGAAGTGCAACAATTTAGGGTAGCATAAGCCAGTGTTGTCCTGTTTGTTTGCAGTCAGTGTTTTTCTGGTTGAGAACTGGTTTGTATCTCTCACGTGCAGTGGTACAGAAGTCTGTCTACAGGCATCAGCAGCAATGTGCTGCTGCAGGTGTAGAGAACTGCCTTTGCTGCCAGAGCAGAACCTCTGCACAATCCTCTGTGTCCAAGGCCATGTTGGTTTCAGTCTCTATGAGTTCGTTTGAGTTGCCTTGGGAGCCTCATCTCTCCCTGCTCACAATAGGGAGAGTATTGATGTTTCATTTCCACATTCAATATTAGTTCTTGTTATCTTCCCAAAAACTAGTTCTTGTGTATCAGGGCCATGGTGACCAGAAGAAGTCTGCACACTTGACCTACCTATAGAGAGGTCCTGATTAATTTTCTCCCAACAAACCAATTGTTTATTAATATATGGTTTAATAAAGATTGTTTAGAATGATGTTTTGAGCAGATTGAAAATACTTGAGCTGAACTATAAATTTTTAAATACTGTGTTTCTTGACTTCAAGTTAAGTATTTGTCCAAATATTACTTTATGCTATTACAAACCCAAATTATAAGGCATGTCAATCATAGTTTTCTATACTAACGCCTAAAAAATTAAGCAACTGAGTACATCCATGTTTAATAAACACATTAAAAGCTGTACATGCTTGTTCTGTGCAAAGAAAATCTGTTCAATCTATTTAGATAAATTTATCTGCAAATGTTCACGTTTATGGTTAAAGAGCAAGAATGAACATTTCTTTAGGAGAAGGAAAACAAGTAAAATAAATCACAGTTTTTGCTGAAGAGTTCAAAATTTGGTTGTCTCTAGGAGTATCTATGTATTAAAAAGGTCCTTTTTTATTTGTGATAGCGGATAAGGAACACAAATGTGTTGTTTCATCTTCATTATTCACCTCCTAAGTTGGGCCTTCACATTTCTACCTCTCAGGCCTGCTGAGGTGTGATGATACATCTTTTAAGTATGTACCACTATTCAAATAGTAGATCTGATTCTTTTATTTCTTCCCAATATTTATTTGTAAATATGTGCTAACTTCTCCAACCATTTTCTGCCATGCAAGGCAGTTCAGGTAGTTGGGTGTCGTGACTTGTATTCTGTGTGAGCTTTTTAAAGAAACAGTAGATTTAAAACAAGTGAAAAACCCGGCTCACAACAAAGTCAATCAGTCTCTCTCTCTCTGATAACCAAAACAAAATATATATTTGATTCTTTCACAAAATATTTCTGTTCTGGGTAGGTCTGAAAAGACTTCCATATTCCACAACCAACTGTCCTTGCATCCTAAGATGAATGACTGATAGCAATTCCTATTTTCTCCACTGTTATAAGTTTGATATGAACTGACTCTATTCTGGCATTTTTTGTGATGCAGTGGTTCTGCTCTTATGGTACAGCAACAGGTGCTGGAGTATTTGCCATTGTTATAATGCTAACAAAGTAATTTACCAAGATCCTGGGCTCAAAACTTCTCAGAATATCTCCTTTTTGTTTGGCTCCGTGCACATTACTTTCAGAACTTTTTTGATTTCAAAAGTATTTTCCTGTTTAAAAAATAAGGGGTTTTTTTTTGTTTTGTTTGTTTGACTTTTTTTTAAGTGGGAGTTATTTCAAAAGCAGAGGAAGCTACTGAAATTCTTTGTCTTACCTTTAGTTACTAACAGTTATGAAATTTAATCCAATACTTGAAAATTCTGAGGTGAAAAATTACTGTGCAGTAGTCATGGAACAAGCGAGGTCAAGGCACATCACTTCATGGTACAAAAAATAATTAGATAAAAAATGAGTGGCCTTTCTTAGTGTCGATGTTGGTATGTGCTGCAAAGAAAGGAAGATGTTTCCCAAGATGTGTAACTGTCTCTGCAGAGGGGAAGGACATACAGTTCCACTTGTTCTGGCAAAAAGTATGACTAAGTCTGACCCCAGTAGATGGGCAAAATGTGCTGCCCAGGGATCAATGCGCATTTTCAGTTCTCTTTGTCTGAGTCCTGGTAATCTCCAGGCCATGACCCAAGTCCCAGTGGGGCCATGAAAGAACAGTGAGAAATCCTTCAAGCTACATCTGGCTAGGAGGAGGATTGTAGCCCTCCGGGTGATTAACTGAAGCTCTGGAACGTGAGATTTTGTTGTAATCTCTATCTTAATGTGTAACTGCAAGTGTAATGGGAAAGCTGAGGGCAATCCTATTCTCAATCCTGTTCTCCCCAAGGCCCTCAAAGGATGGTGACTGAGGCAGCTTACAGAGTCGCAGATCCCCTGGTTTCAGACAATTTCTGAGTACTAACTGCAGTCTGAATGGGAAACAAATATTGAAGGAGGATTGTCACTTGTTGAAAACAGCTGTTCCATAGGAGATCAGGTTTTAGATTGTAGGAAAGCAGAAGAAGTCAGCCAAGACAGTGCTCTTTCCCTCTTTAAAGAGGTGGCACTCAGACCTGGTTTTCTCACGGCATTTACAGTTTTCTTTTACATTTTCAGTAACCTCTCATCCTTCCATGCATATTTAGTACAGCTACAGCCACTTTTGGAGGCTGCCTGCTTTCAGGCAGCTAGCCTCAACAAACCTAGCTGGGAATGAAGGCAACAGTTTCAACTCAGAGCAGGCTTCCCTCTGATTTATGATTTTTCTTCTTCATCTCTGTTGAAACTTGCAAGCTGCCCTCTTAACGTGTGCTACACTCTTGCAGGCCAATCTGCCCCTGCTGCAGCGGGAGCTGCTGCACTGTGCAAGGCTAGCCAAGCAGAACCCAGCCCAGTACCTCGCCCAGCACGAACAGCTGCTTCTGGATGCCAGCACCACCTCACCTGTTGACTCCTCAGAGCTGCTTCTCGATGTGAACGAAAACGGGAAGAGGCGAACTCCAGACAGGTGAGCACCACCACGCCTTTCATACCCTGCCCGGAGTGTCCGTGGGCCCAGGGTGCTGAGCTCCAGCAGCATGGGGGGGAGCGTGCGGGTGGCTGCTGGGGGGATACTTGGATGGTGTTCCCTGGGTGCGGGTCCTGTCCTGCCTTCAGGTCCAACCTGACCGTGGATGTGTTCAGAGATGGGTATCTACCACCTCTCTGGGCAACCTGTGCCAGTGTTTTACCACCTTCCTTATTAAAAATTTCTTCCCTTATGCCTAGTCTGAATCTACTCTGTCATTAGCTTAAAATCATTATCCCATGCCCTTTCATAACAGGCCCTGCTTAGGCATGTCTACATATACATACTTACACACATATATATAGGGAGAGAGCTACATACACATATATATTCCTGTGTATATAAATATAACACATGCACACACTGATTCAGTCACCTGAGGACACACTGTGGTCATATCTACACAGAAGTAATGGTCAGCCAGTACTGTAGTGTTTTATGCACAGTATTTCTGTCATGAAGTGACAAGCAGCAGCAGATCATGCCAGCTCCATATGCAAGTCCTTTGCATTTGACGTTTTGTTAAACTCAACATTAAATATGAGGAGAGTCGCTAGGCATTTATATTGAGAAGTACAAGGCAAACCCCAGAGCACAGTCAGGGCTTTGACTCCTTCTGCTGTGCCATATTTCCATATCCATACATGGAATATGCATAAGGATATCTCTTTCAAAGAGGAGAAATGTTCACTGAAATCTGTTTTGTTGTTGAGCTGAGAAGAGTCCATGCAGAAATGGGGCAAGCGAATGCATGTGTGTGAAGTACAGTAGCTTTAGGGGTATGGAACAGTTTTTATTTTTTGGAATAAAGTTCTTTGTTTAGCGTTACAAGGAAATGACTCTTGTGGTTATTTACTTTTAACTGTCTTCCTATGCTAATGTTAGAAATTCAACTGGCATTTACATTTTACCTTTGGGAGACTGAAGTATTGTATTTTTCATTGATTTGTTTGCCATGGGTTTTATAGTGTGGAAAACTTTTGTTATGCTGTTCTGCCAAATATCACCTGTATGCCTGAGATATGCAAGTGTTCTGGTTATCCTTTAAATGAAAAAGATTAAGATTTGCGAAGTCAAGAAGCCTTGTAACTTTGTACAGGTGACATTTTTGTGTTGGAACAGGCTTGAATGGCACAGAAATAAAGAGAAAACAAAGTGTGAAAGCTCACAGTAAAACTTTAGGCTTCTCATAGCCAGAAGTGAACAGTAAAATTTAAAGTCACATAGCCATTAGATAGAAAAAGATGTGAAAGTATTTGAATTTAGTTTGCCTGAGACTGTGTTTCAGAAAAATCACTATGGACAGATACGAAAATTGAGGTACAAGCAGAAAAGCTCTTTTTATGTGTAGCTACCCTCTTCTCACCAGTTTTTCTGGACAACTAGACCAAACTGAAGCAGCTATTTGGTTTAACACAAACATGTTTCTACACCCCAGAAAGATGATTAATTTTTGGACATTTTATGTCTATTCTCTTACTATGTGCAATGAAATAACTTTTCCAAAGCTGAAATTCAGCACCTTGGGGCAGTTCTGTATATCCTCAGTCTTTGCAGAGTAGTGTACCAAAACATCTGTTAAAAAGGCCTTTTAATATGTTGTGAATAACTTAAATGTCAGCATGCTATACTCCAGCATCAGTAGCAGACACAACATTTTTCCTACAAGGAGATAGACATACATGAAATTATCTCATAAGCCAGGGAGGCATTGCTTGACAGAATACAGAGGAGAAGAGAGATGTGCCTTCCTGACAGCCCTAACTCACTTTTTTTTTTCCTGGTAGTAGAGAGCAGTATTACTTATATCTCTCATAAGGCTAGAAAGGAAAAATGCAAAATAAAGTATATCCTTTGTTCTCCATCCTTAGCATTTGGAATAATGCTCCCTCTCTTTGAGACCCTGTTTGACAGTGTTGAATTTTGGTTATTTTGTAATAACAGTCTCACCTGTGTTATCTTCAGTCCTGCTTGTGAGGGAGAGGATGGGTGATGCAGGTAGAGGCCAAGACAAGAACTTAGGAGAGACTGTGTATTGGTTTAATAACAAAAAGGACATAAGATGAGCTCATAAAGGGACCAGCAGGTCAGGAGAATATTGGATTTTAAAGTCAGCCTTCATCTTTTAATTAAAACTGGGGCCCAGACCTAGAGAGATTTGGGTCTTGTTTATGAATATTGTTCTCAGTATTTCCTTTTAGTTAAAATAGATAAGTGCTCTTGAAATTCCTAAGTCTGTGCTTGCAAAGTCAAGTGCCTTTGGCTTCACAACTGAAGTCTCTCTTAGGCTGTGTACGACTCAGGGAGCCTTCAGTTCCTCCACAGGTAGTAATGCAGCTTTTGGGGTGAGGGGTAGACAGTTTAACAGTGTTGTGGGTAAGAGCCTGTATTTGAATTCCCAAGGTCCAGGGAGGATGTAGTGTGGGGTGTCCCGCTGGCCTGCACACTCCAAGGTGTGGCAACTTCTGTCAACGGCAGCCTGAAATTCAGCTCCTTAGTTCTGAGGAAGTGGTGTTTCAGAAAAACCCATCCTTTCTTTTTGACTCTCCAGCTATTTGCTGTAATGCAAAATGCTCACATGAAAGGAGGCCGCCCAGTGCGCCCATTGGAATGGTACCTTGAGCTTAAAAAATAAGTTGGTTTTGTTCAGTGTCAGGCAACCCTGTCGCTGGTTAGTCACATCTACTTCTCCATTGCCTATGACTATAACAAAAGCTATCCAGAAAAAATATGTGGCAGTATTGGCTGAGCCAAGTTCAGTGGAGTTGTCTTGTGCACTCAAGAACATTTGTACAACAGATTTAGTAAAAAGAACAAGATGCTTTTGGAAAGATTCTTAGATTTACTGAATGGGAGTCTGCATACCTTTTAATTTGGATAATGTAAGTAAATCAAACACAAAAAAACTGTCCTCAGAGGCAGAACATGCCTAGACCGAGTGAATATTGAAACCAAATACTTGTCTGGCTTTATACTCATTACACTATTAATTATTTTAATTGTTAACAGAGGAGCATGAGGAAACATCTGGAAATATATATACCTTTTGTTTAGATATATAAGTAATTTTCAAATATACTACTAAAAATACAGCAGAAGATATCAGACATACTTTAAGAGAAGGTTTACTCCATGGCTAGTAAATGAAAAAGAATTGCTCAAAGGCCACATCTTTCCAGGAGAACTAAATGCAGTTGGAGTAATTTTGATTGAAGATGTGTGTCTTACTGAAGTAAACTGTGGTATCTTTTTCACTTCCCAAGGTATATGAGAAATACATATATACACACACACATGCATTCATTGTATATAATGTGTATGTCATATATATACATACATGTTTATATTTTTCATTTGGGCATGGGTAACTGCATACCACTGATTCCAATAGAGGCAGAGTACAGTAGAGGAATAGGCAAAGAAAGCGGAACGTGTGTTACATGTAACCACAGCTGCCTCGTGATTTTTTGTTTAAGAAAATCCACATACAGTAATTTTTTCTGCTTATAATTTCAGAACCTTTTTTGCATATCCATTTTCCAATTCTGGTTATTTATCTGCATATCTAAGTCTACTGTATGTGAGGTTTTATAGAGCAATCTGACAGCCGAGCTTCGTGTTTTACTGAATGTTTTGTTGGTGCATATGGTCTGACACGGATGAGCAGCCACGGTGAGATTTTGGAGTCTATTAAACTAGCTCATTAAAAAGATCAATCTGTTTCTGTAATAACACTGGGAACCATCAGTCACTGCAAGAGAGGAAAACTGACACCTGAGGAGACAACACATTTTGGTAATTTGTTCATGACATGTCATGAACAAAGTGTTCACTGTATTTTGTTTACAAGTTTTGGAGTTTACATTCTACTGTAGTAAAGCAAAGCAACTTGGACCACAGTGAGTTTTTATTTTGGTGAATGAATGCTTAATTATAAATTACATGATTTTAAATATATTAGCCACAAAAAACTTTGTGCTAATTACTCATCCTTTGAGCTTGCTGGAAAGGGCTGATGGCATGTGAGCATGTCATATAGTGACTCTACATTTTTGACAGCTGCCTGCAAAGTGGATAGCAAAAAATTCTGTTAGAATAGCATAATTTTGAGTGAGAAGAAAACAAAAGTGGCCATGATTGTGTTTAGGAAGTGCTGCTGTGGTTGCAGTACACTTGGAATCCATGACAAGAACTACATGTTGAAGGTACCTGGGAGCAGAGATCAACTTTGATAATACTGTTAGGTAAATCTTATTTGAAGAGGCTCTTCAGTATCTCAGTAAGGTGAAGGATGCTCACAGCCCTTACAGCTGTGCTCCTTGTATGCCTTGTGTAATTATGAGGAATTTTAAAAGATTTTTTGTAATATGAACTGTTAGCAAGGCAGTAGTAATCTTTTCCATAACACAGTATTATAAACAGCTACTTTATTCCAGCAAAGCATTATCATTTATTTGGTTCATCAAACATTTATTGGGGGAAGTCAGTTTAAATCAAAGCATCTTGCACAAATAGTAGATGAACAGCTTTGTCTCAGTCTTGTAAGATGACTGTAGTGCTGTTTGAAATTGGTGTAATACTCTTGATCAGGTGAAACCTAATTTTCTAGCCAAGGCAGTTTTGCATGGTCAGATTTTCTACCCAGGAAATCATCCATAAATTGCAATAATTTAAAACTGAAATTACAACCTACAAACAACATAAATTCTATTAAATGGGTACAGGCTAAAAAGTAGTGTCTATTCTGCTGTCTTTAATCTGAGTAAATCATGGCTTCAAGTAAAATGACCCCTTATGTGTTTATAGCTGAAGGACTCCATCTTTATCATATTGCCAATTTTCCAAACAACTGTGCTGATTTATAGGCACGTCAAGGAAAACGTGGCCAACAGGAGCAACAAAAAAAGTGTCAGTTATGTTTCCTACACGTTCACTGTTATTTCCTCTCTACAGCTTGTGGTTACTTTGCAAAATCAGATGCAAACAGATTTAAAATTGTGATGGTGTTATATTTGGAACTGCTATTCACATGGGTCTGCCAGTTACTGGGAAACAGGAGTGCTTCCTCAGGCACCTGGGGAAATGCTGTTGCCCTGAGTGGGGGGAGACCTAAAAGAATGAGTAGGACTGGGTTGAAAAGCAGACTAGTAGGTTGAATTCAGAGTGTCTGAATTAAGGCATTCTTCAGTACCTTGTCTTTTATCACTATAGTCAGTATACTCAGATATAGTAAATTTGGCAGTGATTTCTGTTCTGATGAGGTTTTCTAAGTTGTTACCTTTTTATATATATTTTATATGGTCAGAAACACAAAATGAGTTTATGTACACTCTCATTCTGGTATTCTGCTAAACTGTTTATTTGGTCAGTGCAGAAAATACAACAACAAATTGTAGAATTAAATTTTAACAGCCAGAAAAGACATGGCAGCCATTACCCAGCATAATAGCAAAAACATTATTTTAATTTCAGTAAAAGTGTTTTCAGCGCTCATGTTAGTTTCTATGTTAGTCAGAGTTCAGTGGATATGCTGGTGTGTTTTCCAAGCTAAAGCAGTGCATTCCAGTTAAGGTAATTAAGTACAAACTGTTCTTAAAAAACACAGAAATACCAGTACATTAAGGTGCAAATATATACATTTATATGAAAATATATGATTTTAACATCAAGCTGTAGTGCAGAAAAGGAGAACTGGATTCCCACTTGTCCCAGTTTACTGCCTTTACTTTTCCTACACTGAGTGATGAAAAGTCAATGAATTATTTAATTGTTTGCTGTTTCTGAGTTTTACCCATCTAAGTTAGAGAACATTCTAACTGTAGTACTAAAGGATTTAGGTGAATTAATAGCTTGTCTTGTGCAGACAGGAAAGTCCATTTCTTTTGCTTGCATAGTATTTTGACAACTGAAGGATTGGCACATTGAGTTTGAGTAAATATGTGCAAAGAAAACACACACCAGCAACTAAATACAAAACTTGTCTTGAAGAGCTGTCAGAAACATCACCACCTATTGAGAGTTATTGCAAGCAGTTACATCATGCCAAAAGTAATAAAAAATGTGATGGACCTCAGGTTTTCTTGGTTAGGAGTTCTCACAGCCATGCTGCATTTCTTTTGGAACGAGGTACATGCTCCACTTTAGCAAAGTATGTCTTTTATATCCACACAAAATTAGAATAGATGTCCTGCTGTGTTGGTGAAAGATTCTCCCCTTTCTGCCAAGTTACGGTTTAATAAAATATATATACCTGCATCTTCTCTGGCATTAGTAATTTTGGGGAGGTCTCTGAGAAATTGCTTCACTCTTTCTGGAAACAGCAGAGCCCATCTTTTAATTTCCTGCTGTTAGTTACAAGATCTTAGTTTGATCCTCTCTCTCAGAGGATATTGTCAATGATTTGGTTTCATCCTTCCTCACAATGGCAGTACATGGGAACCTGTTGAGAGGCAACAATTAATACACTGAGTGTTTCCCCACAGACAGTCTCTCGAGGATGGTTGATGGTTTTCTGGGGGAAGGTTTGTTGTAGGGCAGTTGGTTTTAACAAGAGGCAAACAAGAAAATTAGCTCAAATTTACCTTTCTCTCAAAGTGTCAAAAATTGTGTTATTACTAGGAATGATACGTTATGCCATCCATTTCTTCCAGAGGATAAAGTTCTTTTTTTAAAAAGCTGGGATATATCAGCAGTTTAATAAAGGTTTTTGGAAGGAGGATTGAAACCTCAGTTTGCAATATTTATATCTAATAAACGTTCTGATCAAAGCTAATATTTTGTCGATTTTCTTTATTCACGTGGTAAAAAACCCCCATATTTCAGTGAAACGAAACTTCCACAAAGCAGTTGTGAACCCGTTGAAGTAACTCTA
>VWZT01010319.1:144892-172461 GCA_013397055.1 Pachycephala philippinensis | reverse complement strand
TTTTTTTTTTTTTTTTTTTTTTAATGGATAAATAGTTCAGTGTGAGTTCAAGGTTCTCAAGCAGAGGTGTCAGTCAAGTAGAGACTTCTTTGGAAATAGCTGATTATGAACCAAATTGAAGAGTAGCTAGAACATAACAAACCCTGTCCTGCTCCTCAGTAGCTCTTCCAAGTTGCCTGAGCGTAAAACCCCTGTCTAAGAGAAATGGAGTGGGAAATTCTGAACATTACTGAGGACTTGAGTCTAACCACATCTTCCTGCAAAATTAATGATAGTCATGGCACCTTTGACCAGAATAGCCCAGATGGTGCAAAAATCTCTGAAGGATGCATTTCTCATCATCTAGAGTCTTGCTTCCCCAAAGTCTCAGTGTCACACTGATCTTAATGGGAGTTCATGGCATGCTGAGCTTCTGCACACTGACATACACTGCTAGACTGTCGGGTATGCTCTTGGGAAAAAAAAAAATTATTGAACTGCAGATTTCTTCTAATCGCTATAAGCTATAGCACTACAGAAAATAGGAATTTCTTGGTCTCTAGCTTCATGTATCAGTTGATTGTTTCACCTCTGCAATTGCATGTGTATGCACCCCATCAGCTGGTGATCTCAGCGAAGGCTGCTTGCTCTCCAGCCCCTCGTTAAGTGGCTCTGTCAGAAGGCTCACCCCGCTAGATTTTCTCAAGTTACAGGGATGGTTAGACAAGGTGAATGAGTCCTTTGTATGTTTCGAATCAGCAGTGTTATAAAATGTTCTGCAACACCACACACTTGGAGGAAAGTGAAAGAACAAACTTCAGTTCCTGAAGCTACATGTGTAGGTGAGGGTGCATGTTCCCAAGCTCTGTTCACTAAGTGAATTAAAGTTCCTTTGCTTTGTTTTTCAGAACCAAAGAAAATGGCTTTGACAGAGAGCCTTTGCACTCAGAGCATCCAAGCAAGCGGCCCTGCACTATTAGCCCAGGCCAGCGGTACAGTCCAAATAATGGCTTATCTTATCAGCCCAATGGTCTGCCTCATCCCACCCCACCTCCACCTCAGCATTATCGTTTGGATGATATGGCCATTGCCCACCACTACAGGGACTCATACAGACACCCCAATCACAGGGACCTCAGGGACAGAAACAGACCTATGGGTAAGGCACGTTGATTTTCTGAATTGTTTTATTAGGTTTCTGTTTCCCTTGTAACTCTATTTTGTGAACAGGACCTTTTTACCTTCTGTTCAGATATAGCCTTTATGGCTGTTTGTCCGTCCAGCTGCTCTAATGGCCTTATTTCAGATCTGTATTTGTAAAAGTGGATTGAATTGTGTCTCTAAGTAAGGGGCTCAGAAGCGGGAGAAATGTGTGTTTTCAAAGCTGCATCGGTGACGTGGACACTCAGGTGTATGGCAGGCAAGGATAGTTAGAGCCATTTCTTTTTCTTCTAATGCCAAATTTGTGATGATAGCAACATCAATATAGCTTGATTTCAGCTTAGAGCAGAAGAAAGTTGTTATCTTTCAGAGAAGTGTTTTGTGTTTGAGATCTCCAGAGTGTGGAGATGTCATCAGAGGATGTGAACAGCAGAAGCACCAGCCACACCCCGCACAGCACAGTTTGGTTTAATGGGATTGCTCTTGGATTTTGATTCACGTCTGCACTTACTGTTCTTCCTTGTTTTAAACACATCTTCAGTAAAAGAGGAACACTTACAAATATTCAGCATCTGTATAGAGGAGGCTAAACAAAGAACAAGTGTTGCTTCCCCTTGAGTGTTGATAATAAATACTGGCTTGGTTGTATCATGTTGTCAGCTGCTCTGATATATGTGCTACATTTTAACCACATGTTGTTTAAACATCTGTGAAGGGATGAACCCGTAATGATGCTCTGTTGACATGGTAGTAATTACTGTATTTAGTGAAATAACACTGAGTTTATACTAATATTTTTTCAACTCTCTGAAGTACAGCTAGTATTTGATGCACTGAGTTACCAAATAATTTCCTTGCTGACTTCAAGTAGTGCAAATGGAAAATTATATATTGAATTATGTTATATTTATGTATATAATAATTGTATATAGTCAGAAAGAGTTATGTCCATTTTTGAAAGGTCATCTTGTAACCTATAGAACTTACAGAATTGAAGACAATAAATTGAACAAAACAGTAGCATCTTGTGTGGGGAAAAGTACTAAAGAGAACTTGGAGCAAAGTTTTTAAGAAGCCTTTTTATTTTTCGTGGTGGAATTCCTGATGCTAGAACAGGTAATGAATGATAGTTTTGTCTATAGGCTCTTTTTTCTTCTGCTTTTTTTTCCCCATAGAGGACTCCCAACATTGTAAACATGATTTGCTCCTCTTTGGCAGGGTTGCATGGCACACGTCAAGAAGAAATGATTGATCACAGGCTAACAGACAGAGAATGGGCAGAAGAGTGGAAACATCTTGACCATGTAAGGGCTAAATATACTTTCATGTATAATTTTCTGAAAGGAGCCCTTCTTAGATAGGAATTTTAAAGTTTTCTTTTTAAATGTATCTGAATTCCAGGACAACTTTTGAAAGCTTTGCTGATTAAATTAGAGGGCTTGATGTTCCCCATTAGATAGTTTGTACCAGGCCTTGCTGATAAGTGTCTCCTGCAGTGTCCTAATTGTTACCGTCTGCCAAAAGAGGAATGGACTTTGTCTATAAACACTGGATCTGGGGCTTGGACTTGTTCCTGAATTTATTAGCTCTTGTAAAATTTGTAGGCATCAGTTCTGGACCACATCTTGTGTCCTCTGTGGTGCCATGTAATACTAGTGGTAGGACTACAGCCTGTTCAGTTGTTTTCTCCTTGTCTTTGCTCTCTCTCCAGTAAGTCCCTATCTGTGTAGTTTAGGATCTCCTGTTAAAAAGGAAGAGATTGTCATTCCTAAAACAAGTCTAGAATTTTTCAGCTATAGTTGACAGAGAGGGACTCCTTCATTATTAAAACCCACGCCCTCAGTACATTAATGTTTTCTTTATTATTATGTCACTCTGTGAATAAAATGTTCTTCTTTGTTTCTGTGCTCCATCTACCGCTGTGAATAGTTGTTGAACTGTATAATGGACATGGTGGAAAAAACCAGGCGATCTCTCACTGTCCTACGGCGATGTCAAGAAGCAGACCGTGAGGAGCTGAATTACTGGATACGGCGGTACAGTGATGCAGAGGATTTAAAAAAAGGCAGTAACAGCAGCAGTAGTCATTCCAGACAGCAGAGTCCAGTGAATCCAGATCCAGTTTCATTAGGTACAGTATCCTCATTGAAAATCATGTACTGATTCTCTTTGAGCTCAGTTAAGTGATAGATGACGTTTGCGTTTGTTCTTCTGATTCTTCTGTAATAGTGATGATTCCTCTCTGCCGACTACTGAATTAAGTATAACTCTTATGCCCTAACAGTGGTGTTTCTGGGTGGAATGGCTTGAGTTTTTTTGGGTGACGCTTGGTAATTTGCTTTCCATTCAGCAAAGTCTGAGACTGGTGGGATGGGAGGACAGACTGTCATATAGGGGCAGCAGAGCATTGAGATGTGCACTCTCTGTTCCTGCTGACTCCCTCTCTTGTCTGATTGTTTAAGAAAATCTGTATGTGCTCCTGGATTGTTTGTGCTTTGAAACAGAGGGCTTTCACTTTCTCAAATCAAATTACTTAATTGGAAGTTGTCTTTCTAAGGAAATGAAGGAAGTTGTAAAGAATAGGCACTTCTTAGCTGTGCTTGTTTTCTGTTTAAGAAAGGAACAAGATTTGGGATGCTCACAGCCATGCACTCATGATCCTCCTAGGTCTGTGTCCATCACTGCAGCTCATGCAGGTGTGTCTGAGGTAGTCTGGGTACTGTTTGTTCTGTAGTTCCTTGAAGCTGTGCAGGCCTTGGCTCAAGCTGCAGAGCTTGAGCTGTGTGGGCTGCTGCCACCTTACAAGGACCAAACAGCTGGGCTCTCACCCCTGCAGACCTTCACAGTCACACTCTCATGGTACCTCACACAACTACTCTAAGAGGACTCTGCTCTATAAAAACAAGCTTTTACTTTGGGGGCTTTCTGTAACTTATTAGTATTTTGGCCTTCTTCTACCCCATCTCCTCACTTTCATGGCAGATATGGTAAAGAAACATCTTGGTGATGCCTTTTTATTGTTCTTGCTCTTTTCAAGACAACAGGAGACTATCCTTGCTTGTCTAATATGGTCTTATAAAAAAACAAATTGTATCCAATGCCTTCTACTCAAAATCATCATAAACTGTGTGCAGTAGTTGAATTGCATATGTGTGTTATTTTGCAACTATATTTTATTTTTAACTGTGTTTTCCTTTTGCCTTTAAGAATAACTTACTAAGTCAAAAATTTATTTAATTGCAAATAAAAAAACAGAAAAATCAAATCCCCTCCCCATCATTCTCTTTGTAAATCTCTAGAGTTATTACTGTAATATTTAGTGCCTCTTGATAACAAACAAATCTTCTGTGTGTGCGTGTGTCAAATTACCTGAGTCAATAGCTCTATAAATGTGCTCCAGTCAGTGGAAGGAAGGGTTATGGAAATGCTGTTCCCAAGTTCACTAATAAGTCTAGTCCCTAGAGGAGCCCTTCTCAGAAAGTATTCAGGTAATGGCTTGTATGAACAGTGCTAAATGTAATGTAAAGAAAGACTCATAAATATGGCATCTGAAATGTCAGTCACATCTGCAGCTTCAGGAAGAACACTTGTGAGTCCATCAGAAGCAGTGGCTCACTTCTCTAGTAAAGCTGTGATACAAAAAGAGACAGGCCACCATACTTGTGTAGTTAGTAGGTAAAAAAATGGAAGGTAACTTGAGTGTTGATATATCCCCAAGGAAACTGGAACTCACGACATTCATCAAAACTTTATAGATAATATTACAATCCAAGAAAAATAGTGATAACCACAACAACAGGTACAAACGATAGAATGAAGATCAAGCATACATATATATGATCCCTATATTAGCATTTTGTTTGTGTATTTGTCAGGATGAAGTCTTCGAAATAGCAAAGTCTTCTGGCTTAAAAGATAATTATACAGCACAGCCTTTGGCATTGGACACACCAGTCAGCTCTGTAGCTCTGCAGGTCTGCGGGTAGAAATGAACTGGCTGGAGTGCGTCCATTCAATTTTAACATGTCCATTTTGGTTATTTGGTTGAAAAAATACTTCTGAGACTCACAAACATGAAACCTGGATTGCTTCAGTGATGTAGCATCCATGTCAATCTTAAATATTGGTAAGAAGTGCTTTTATGTCTGACATGACAGGGAGAAAGTACTTACTTTGGAGTCTATGGAAAGGTAATCCTTATATTTCCTCAAATCTGGTAGTAATCTAGTTTAAAAAATGAAAACCCCTAACATTCAGAGGTATAATAAAACTAAAGCAGTGTCTGTGAGCCTTGAGATGCTTTAGGGCTTTTTATTGTAGTTTTGAAGTGAGGAAAAGGGTTTGCAAAATTCCTCCAATATTTTAATTAAAGTAGCATAACATGTAAATATTGGGGGGTTTGCTACAGAGATTCTAAATGTCAGTGATTCCCCTTTGTACCTTTTTTGGTTGTTTTTTTCCTTTTTAACAAGGTAATCCACCCTTTAAATCCATCTTGTCATCTCCACTAGCAAGGGAGAAAAAAAGGGGGGCCATGTGGCTACTTTATCTGTGCCTTTGTTTCTTTTTCTTTACGATTGAAATATCATCACTGAAGTGATAACTTCTCACTTCAAACATTATGCCACAGTCTGCATAGATAGCTCTTGCTGAAAAACTCTGAGCTGAAATCATCTAGCATGGATAGTTTGAGTTTAAAAGTAATTAAAGAAAATCCTGGTTGTCATTTTGAACCAGTAGACCTTTTTTCCTGCGAAAGATTTTTGTGCTTCTTTTAATTTGACATCCCTGTAAATCATGTTGAGCATGGCAGTTTGCAATATCTGATCAATATTTTTCTGTTGATATTTTTAATTAAGAAATTAAATGAAATACTTGATCATTCATTTTAATGCAATGTAATCCAATACACACATTAGCCAGCTACAACAGGCTACAGGCTCCCATTATTCTCCCAGAGTGCGCTGAAGGTAAGATGGGTCTATTCTTTTCAGTCTGAATAATACATGTTTATGAAAGTCTAAAAATGACTCAGACTTTATATATATTCACTTGATTAACTGTGATGGTCTATGAAGTGAATAATACATCATCCGGCTCCTCCATTTCTGCTGAAGAATTTCAGTACTACATACTGCAACAGGACTGCAACTTTCATCCTAATAGTGAATAATTACACATATCAGACACTGTATACTGAAATACACACAGTGGGATAAATTAAAGATGAGGGTTCTTCAGCATCGTGGGTTATAAACAAGATCTATAACCATACTGAGTGCAGCTGTGGCTCTAGATAAGTGGAGCAGGCACACATCAGAAGGTCTGCAGCAGTGTTGATATTTTGTGTCTGTTGAATTTATCTGAATGGAAATCTTACAAAATAGAGTTTGAAATCTCCAACTGAAGAGTGCGAATACCTGCAGGATTTGCCTCAGGAAACCAGGATTCTCAGAAGTGTATGAATTTGTCAAAAACACATAGGTTAGCCATTTCTTAATACATTTTAAAATGTTAACCCTTTCAGACCCTTTTTATTTTCTCTAAGGCTGTTCACTGTCATGTTTTCAGTGTTAGCCAGAGCCTTCCTGCCAACATGTCTGTTCATGCTGCGATTATAAACCTGTTCCTTTGCCATTTGCAGATAATCAGCATTGCTGTGATATGCATGATATTCTCAACATGAGCTAACCGTAATGCTGTGAATACCACAGTAACATTTATCACTCGTAATTCTAGAATGTAAAGCCTCTGTGATACTGGTCACTGATGACATTAAGTATTGCTCTTAATCCACTCGCTGCATGGGAGGTTGGGGCTAGATTGTGGCTTACTGAACTGCATGCTGTTAGGTAGGGCTCCAGCAGCAGAAACACTGCATGTTTGTATGCTCAGTTCTGATGTGGGCTCTGCTTGAGGATGATTCAGTAATACAGTACCTATGTGGTTTTTCTTTTCTTAAGAACACAACAACTATATTTTTAACACAATTTCAAGGGGTGTTGTAATAGCCACAAAAATGTATTAGAGGGCAAAGAAGGGCAAAGATGCACTTAAAAATACTGGAAACACTTGCCCCCCGCCAGGTTTGCAAGGTACTCTCATTCAGGATTACCCACCTTCTGATCTGTATCTGTATTTCATTATGTGGAATTGGCACGCTTTTGAACTTGACTCTTACAAACAAGGCAGTGAATATTTTATATTTGTTGCTCTAAGAATTTTTCATTGTTTGTTTTCTGTGTCCCACTAATGGTGTTACATTTATTATAGGATAGAATGAAGCAGAACTTGCATATGAAATATGGAAAACACATAAATACATAAAAAGGCATATATATTTAATTTGTTCAGGGCTGCTTATATGTAGCTTTTATTATTTTTGAGCCTTAATATTCAGTACAGCATGTAGGGTATTCTTGTCCCTGCCAGTGTTTTCATAAATGCAGTAAATTATAAAGATCATCAAAACATCAGCTGTTCATCTCCATTTTTTAATACTTTGTATTATAGACTTGCATGTCACTGTCCAGTGATAAAAACCTCAATTCATTCTTTTGCCAGCCTATCTTCTGTCCTTCTTTCCAAATATGAATTAGGCTTTTTGAGAGTTCTGAACATATCTTTTCCTTCTTTCTATTCTGTTTTCTAGGGGTTGGGCCTTATTATCACATGAGCATTCATATAATTTACTTGGTCCTAGCCTTTCATCTCAGTTTCACTTTGCAGATCCATATTTATGGCTGCTCTTACAACTCTCCTCATCCCTGCATGTCTCTCTCTTTCAGTAGTTTCAGCACCTATTCTCTTTATCTTAAAGCAACCAAAAATGTTCAGTAGAATGTGAGAGCTGAAACCAATGCAAATTTTTGTGTCTTCTTCATGTGTACTCTTCTGTCCCACTCCAACAACTATTTCACAAGTTTATTTCACATTAAAATAGAAATTTTCAATACCATTTTTGATATCAGTATTCTCTTTTTACCTCATTTAAGCACTTACAGACAAGTACAGATTATTCTCCGACTTAGGTGCTTTTTATTTTCCTTGTTCATCTTTTTCATTTGGTTCAGTAAGAACTGGACTCATTACCAACACATGCTTTCACACCTTGACATGAATTTCAAGTAAATTCAGTAGTGTACATACTGTTGATCTGAATAATGACATTGTTGCATTGTCACCATTAACAAACCTTTGTTATTATGTCTGACACGTAAAGCCTTTTCCAATAACCTTTTGTGAATGATCTGCCTTGTCACTTCAGGTTATTCTGAATTTTGTCTGATTTCATTCCATTTCCTTTCAGGCAGCATTTACTTTGACTTCTAGGTGATGCAGTCAGTTATTTAATATTATGTGTTTTCTTCATTATGGCTTTTTGCAGTTGCTTTTATGTTTAGTATTTTAGGGACTTCACTCGTGTTAATCTTGGTTTGAGTTTGCTAGATGTCCAAGTTAAGATCTTTTGTGTTTCAGTTTTAATGAGCAATTTTTGTGATTCTTAAGCTGAAGAACACCTTACCTTAAAAACACTAATATGTAAGATTTATATCCTCTGGTCATTTCCTGTAGTTTACCCTCAGAAAGAAGATTGTTTTCACGGACTCATCACCACTGACTAAACAATAGCCATGTTACTAAAATTTTTCTTGCTTGGAAAATATGGTTTTTATTATCTTCAGAAGTGCTTCTTGTCTTTTTTGTGCACCATTCCTAACTATGGGAAAGTCTCTCATAAGCTCTTGATTTAAGTCTTCTTGCAGAGGATCTCATTCCTCATGTAAATAATTTGTGGTTGGAATAAGAGCTTGATTGATGTTTATGTTTTGGAAATTTTAACAATTAGCTGGCAATCTGGTCATTTATGTCATTGAATTCCATTTTTGGAAAGTCATGTGTACCAAAAAATCAGTTCCACATCTCTGTCTTTTTTTTTTTTTCCCCCCCCCCTAATACTAAGAGCTATAGACTTACATCAAGGTTATGCTCCGCTTGCAGTGGATGGTACCTTAAATAACAGGAAAACTCAATACAAAAATAAAGACATGAATGCAACAAACCCCTTCTTTTGCCACATTTGGAGCTTGGTTGGGTCTTTTTGTGCAGATGTTTCATGAGGAGCAAATAAGAGTGGTTTAATTTTTTGCCTTTATTTTTCTTGAGCCTTCAAACAATATTTTCTGCTGCTGGCTCTGTCCCTGTAACTGAACTGGCACTGTGCCTGTAAGTCTAAAAGCCTTTAATAAGGGGTGAAAACTGTACACAAGGCTATTCATCATCTCCATGATCGTGCAAGCCAAGTGATACTGAGAATTTTCCCATTTTTGGTATCAGGTCTGAAATCCTCTATCAAGTTGATTAAACGAATATAAATAGCTGTTTTGCAACATCTACACACACATACACACACACACATATACAGTCTTATTTTTTATACTTGAGAGGTGTGAAAGTCTGCCGACAAAAATCTATTTTAAATTGTTGTCCCATACTTCAGTGACAAACAGAAGAGCTGGGTAAATCCACTCAGCTGCCTGTCAGATGGGAAGATGTACTCCCAGTCAGTGTCTGCAGATTCTCATGCTAGAAACTACATCTGTGAAACAGTGCACAGGGTTTGGGATTCCCTACTCTCTGTTGAAAAAGCCCCTGTCATTTCCACCTTTGTTAGCTGTCTGCAATATTAAGTGTCATCTTTTAAAAGCATTTAAGTTTATGTGGGCTACTGTATGTTAACAGTACTGCATGGATACGTACAGTGGTGTAATAATGATTTGCAAAACCTGATGTTTCAACCTTTTTCTTAAAAATACCGCCTATTGACCAAGTTAGTGAATAAAAACTTGTAAGATACAAAAATGAATGAATTAATCAAAATTAGTATTCAAAGAATGGCAGGTATGCTCTTGTTATATTTCAAGCTCAGACATCAAACAGGTATTGGATTTCTAGCAGCATCTCTAAAAACATTCAAACCTGTCTGTAATGTAACAAATCAAGTTATTTTATTTAGGCAGTTGAATTCTGACACACTGGCAATAGTAATCATGGCAGTGAACTTAGTTTTATGTGTTTGGTTGTTTTTTTTTTTTTTTCATTTTGTCCTGTATTACTTTGAATAATAGTTAATCAGATTTTAAATTGTATTTGAAAGGAGCAATTTCAGTTTCGTCTGCTGAGGATCTGCATGCTAAATTTCAGGCCAAAGTGAATTTTCTTTTTGTATTATCTGATCTTAGGTCTTTGAAGTCCCTGTGGAAGGGATCTTGCTGATTTCAGAACTCTAAGGCCCAGGCCTAAAGGTTAAACCCTTAAAAAAAAAAAAAAGAGGAGAAGGAGAAAGAGCTGTCAAAATGTGATTGAAATATGTGGGTGAATTACGAGCTTTAGCTCCAGTGAGGTTGTTTGGCAGCTTGTATTTAGGGGCTTAACCTAAAGTTAAAGGTTCTGTTTTTCAAACTCTTGCAGCTACAGTTGCCAACATGGGCTCAGATATAGGAAAGCATAGCTCTGAACTTAGAGAAACACCCCTTTGCTTTTCTGTGGACAGCTTATTTGATCACTGGAATGACATCTTGACTTTTATCTGCTCTCATCAGTAGTCATTCTTTTTGCACAGAGCAGAAGTGCCAACCTGCAGCGTTGCCCTCTTTCTTTTTCCTTTTCATAAATACAATGACAAAGGACAAAGCACATCCCTCCCTCAGTTTGTCTTGCAAAGCCTCCCTTAAAAGTGTGGATACTGTCATACAGAGTTGACTCAAAACACTGAAAAATAAAAATAAAACAAATGTCTCAATTTGGCTTAAGATGAGACATTCAAGTCTTAAGAATTGGTCTGGTCTATGTGACATTCATGAGCTACAGCCATGGCATCCGTTTTGTTTTGAGGAGGGAAAACCTTCATGTGATTTCTTTGTTTGAGCAATAATTAAAGAGAAAAGGTACTTTTCTCTAAGCCTTGTTCTCAACAAGCAAGCATTGCTTATGATGCTCTTTCTTTTTCCCTCTTCACCCCCTCCTCCTGCAGAATCTCATCGGGAATTCCTTCACAGGCCTGCATCTGGATACGTGCCAGAGGAGATCTGGAAGAAAGCTGGTAAGAACTGTTTAAAAACACCAGCTTAGTCTTCTGGCAGCTGTGTGCAGTTGTTAATGCACTGATGTGAGGAATTGGGAGGCGGGGGAAGGGCTTACTAGTAACAAGAAGAAATTGTGTTTAATAGTCTTAAACTGGAACTGATCAGGACATTAAATAATTTTATAATAGAAGCATCTGCTGCTATAGTTAGGGCAATATCAGTACTTCCAATACGGACCCCTATTTTCAGGGCTTCTAATGGTTTCAGGCTGAAACTTGATATGTTAAAAGTTTGTCTGTTAGCAATTTAAAAAAAAGAGAGGTTAGTGTGGGTGGGTTTTTTTTAAGCTTCAGGGTTCTTACCTAGTTAAGGTTAGAATTCCCAAAGGAGGGGAAAAAACCTACGTACACCTGTTTAAAAAAAGACTTCAACTATGCAAAGTAACCATTCTTAATTAAAAAAAGATTTTTGTGCCTGTCAGCCCCCGGTGAAGACTGTGCTCATAAACCTGCAGAGTTTGCAATGAAGTCAGCAAGTTCACATCTCTGCAGCTGCTCTGGCTGTTTGCGGGGCATTGACAGCATCTGCCTGTGCCTGGAAAGCACCCTGGGCAGACGTTGTGGTTGTGCAAAGTTTTCTTAACACTTTGAAACTCTGCCTGAGCACAGGAGTTTCCTGGCAAGGCTCCCACTCTGGTGCTGGAGCTAAATCTTTGCTCTTTTGACACTGACATCAGAGCTTCCTTGTTTTCAGAGGGGCCAGGAGGCAGCTCTTGAACTCCATCGAGGTAGTTGAGGAGCTATATATACACCCAAACACACCCCCCTGCTTTTGAACACCTGTATAACCATGAAGTCTACAGCAGCTGTCTGAGCAGCAGTTAATGGTTAAATGGCAAATATGCAGCAGTGTTGATGCTTTCTGATCAAATCTCCTATAAATGCTTGCTGCTTTCCAGTGTATTTTGAACTAGATACACAGCATACACGTAAAAATATTATGCTGTTATCTTGTTGCATCAGACAAGAAGTTGTGTTTTGTGTGTAATGTGGGTTTATCGTGTAAAGTCTACATTTGTCAATATGTTAATGTTTTTAGAACGATTGCATTTTCTGAAAAATAGTAAAACAATGTACATGTTCTTGGTTTTGTCCAAGGAAAGTGTAGCCTTTGTAACTCAGTGCCCAAGAATACTTTTAAATTGCTATATTTATGTTAACATTTTAAATGAAAAATACAAAAAAAAAAAAAAAAAAAGCAATCCCAGGAAATCTCACTAAGAGGAGCATTATTCTGTTGAATTTCAAAAGCTTTGTTCCTCTTGCAAAATCTAGGGTTTGATGTCATTTTGCATCAGGTTATTTCTGACTCATAGATTCAGTACAATAAAAGAAAAAAAATTTCTTCATAGTTAACACAAGTTAATTGAAGCTTTTGGCTTGAGTTATGAAATTGGATGTGCATTCACACTGCATGTATTCATAAATGATAGTGTACAGGATCTTGTACATCTTGTGAATATCTATGTCATCAACTCCTTTGAAACAAAATTTTTCCTTTGGTCCCATTTCCGGTCTCTTATTTTCGGGCTAATGTGGGTTTAAATCAAGTGAGCATGCCTGTGAATTGGAGAATAAAAGAAGTGTGACTCTGCAGGATGCATACCTGTATCTGTTACTAAGTCTAGTCAAACATCAGAAAGCGTACTGCTTTCATAAATCATGGTCCTGCATTTTCAGGAGGGTGCCCTGAAATGGGAGGTCTCCACAATTTCATGATCAAGGCAGTAAAGGTGCAATTCAGCTCTGTGAGAATAGGTCTCTGATGCCATTTGAGATGCTCCATAGTTTCCCGGTTGGGCAGCAACTGCCAGTCCAGAAGACTACAAATCCCTCACAGGTCATTTCTGTTGGCTCAGTGTGAATCCCTTCGTGTGTCAAATGTCTGTAAAGACCAATATGCAGAGAGCTGAATCAAGTATGAAAGTCTGTTTGGAATGCTGAATCCATTGCACTGAAAGAATGTGGCATAAAAACAGTTAATAAGCAAACTCAAAAGCATGTGGAGAAGGGATTCACTTCAAACTTTTGGAGATTGATAGACTCCAGTGTAATTCTTGAAATATACCAAGTTAGGCATGTGCTTTTGTGGTTGCTGGATCAAGGACATATTAGGTACCTCATGAGTTCAAGTCATGTAAGCCCACTTCAGTTTCATACACCAGTAGAAGGCAGTCATCAGTGCCCTGATTCACCTCATTGAATTATGGATGTGGGGATGAAGAGCCCAAGACAAGTTCTTGGTGTTCCTCAGCAGTCAAGAGGGAGGGAGGCAGGTGATGAGGATCAGTCAGATCACAGGTTGGATGACTTGCTCTCTGGAAATACATACTTGCCCTTATTAAATACAGAGAGGGTCGCAGGCCCATTGTGGGCTGCTGCAATAGCTTCTTCTCTGTCATGTAGAAACTGTCTTCCAGCCATCCCTGTCACTTAGCCAGGCCCAATGTCCATGGCAGTCCAGCTGTAAGTTCTGGAGTTACAGAAGAGGAATGAAATGACCATCCTTTGTCATACAAAGACAATAAGGGTTCTGCACATTGTACAGAGTAGTCCTGAGAAAGAGATGATGCATTTTGGGACATGATACTGAGATAAATCTTTGTCACCAGCTGCCAATGGCCACCCTTACCAGGGTCAGCCTGAGAGTAAGATGATCCAAAACATTGTGGTGGCACAGGACTGCACATCTGCCCACCACCTTTCTTTTCTCATCATGTGGACAAATGTGCCAATGATGTGAGGGAGGTGACCAGGAGCTGGCTGGTGAATCATCATTTTGGGTGAAAGTACCTCTCCTAAGTCTGCTCCAAGGACTTCAGACCATGCTGAGTAATGCCTATTCCACACAAGCTGTTTGCTTCCTGGAGCTTCTCTCGTGTGTTAGCACTGCTCAAAGGGAAAGAAGATTTCAGTTGCATTCCTAAAATGACAATGAATTTGTGCCAAGAATGCTTAGCATTGTTGGGAAGGCAGAAGATGCAGGTACATGCATCTTAGATACTTGGCTTTAAAAACTTCCAGATTTTTGTTTTCTGGTACTGGAATTTAATCACTCTTCCTTTCTCTGGTAGTACAGGGAAAGGAAGGGTGCTGGTATCATTTTTGGTTTTCATAGCTCAGCATTGTCAAGGCAAATAAAAATCTCCTTCACTGTCACCCGTATGACAAACATATCTTAAACTATGAAGCCTGCATTCCATGTCTATAAAGTATCAGTAGACAGTGAAAACATTTAGTTTGAGAAGCTATGAAAGAAATCAGTGATACGAAATTTCATCTGGTTATTGAGGTGTTCATGAGTTTGTAATATATTGAAATAATGATAGTGCATTGTGACCCGAGATATTTTAACTTACTTATTTTCATACTTAGTATAGCACAACACAAATTCTGTCATCAAAGTTAATAGAAATATTAAAATCCAGTCCATAGTTTAAGCCAGTTAAAAAGTATCAGTCAGGGATATGGCCTCATAAGCACTTTCAGGTATCTCCATGCTCTTAGAAGCATTGCAAAAAACTTATGCAATATAGAAGGTAGAATATAATTTTCAATTTCTATATTTGGACTGAAAAGAAGTAGATTATCTGGGATGAAAAACTAAAATTAGAAGTCCCTCTAAAAATGTTGGAGTATTTTGCTTCTGTTTAATATAAGAAACTGGCATTTCTAACTACTGCAAACACCTAACTGTAAAACTAAATTTATATGATGTAACGAAAGTGCATCATACCATACAAAGATCATTTCTATTCATAGCAAATATCAGCAAGAATACAGATTTTCTCAAAGAAATCCACTTTGTCAGTAACTGCAGTTCATAGACATGAAACGCCTGTATTTAAGTTGCCTCATTTTTCTGAAAATGGTAATAAAATTGCATCTGTATGTTTGCCTGTGTATATTTCTTTTCTCATGATCAGTGAATGGTTGCAGTTGGTAATAAATATTCAAGCACCTTGCAAATGTCCTACCAATTCCCTTTGCTGATCTGTGTGTGCCTGTGGGACTAGAATAGGAATGCATAATTTAAATATAAATTGCCTGATTTGCATATACAATTAGACTAGCTGTAGCTTTGATCGTAAGCAAAAATTATTGTCCTGTATTGCCACTTAGATAGAATTTTAATTCACCTTGAATATTCAAAGTAAATTAAGCCTTGGCTGTATGGTTGAAGGGTATGATTTTTTCCTCTCCTGAGGCTTTCCCCTAAACAACATTTATGGTAGGGTAATATAAGGGCATATTTTCAGCCTCATAAAAATAAAGGCGTAAGTTTTATCTCTGAATCCCTCCCCACCCCCTTGAAAACTTCAGTTGAAACATCTCTTGCAGACATGCACACATGTAACAGGCACACATACTCCTCAACAGAAATCTTTCATTTTAGTTAGTTCAGTTTTAGTCAGTACATGGCTTAAAGTTAAGTCTTTATTATAATTTGCTTAATAACTAAAAATAGAGACTTCATGTAGTCATTATTTTTTAAATAACACGTGCAGAGCTATCAGACATAACTCAGGAGAGTGACTGAGTGTGTGTACATAAGAGTTATGTCTGCATGTGTGTGCACATAAGTACATGGGCCAAATACGTGGACTAAAAAACACATAACACCGTTCTCATACTTAGATTTTAATCTACAGTAAAACATTTTTAATAGAAATCTATGGTTTTAATTAAACAGAACATTTAATTAAGGTGGGTTTTAAGTGCATGAAACAATTAAGTGCAAACACTTGAATGAAACATGTCATAATTAGTTTTAATAGAGTGTTAATTGGTACTAGGTTTGCCAAGTTAATAATTACCGCTTATTAAATTTTCAATTAATCATTGTCATTTTGCTTTGAATAAAGATGAAAATTAGATAAACTAATTCAGGGGGAGGATGGTTTCCTTGTTAATTAGAGCAGTTAATTAAAAAAAAAAAAGAAATTACTTGTTTTAGTTGTCAATTAAAAGACTGTTCATTAGTAAAATCTTTGCACTCTTCCTGCATCAAAAGCCAAATAACTAATTTGAGACAATCCATGTTTTCTGGAATAAAAGATATGACACTAGTATATACCCAAGAAAGGGCTCATACTACCATAGTTGTTCTATGAGAAGCATGAAGGTTTGAGTTTAATGAAGCGGGGTGCCCCTGCTCAGTGTTAATTGTGCTTCAAAGCCGAGCTGGGCAGGGTGTGCTCAAGAGCTCGGAAGAGCCAGGAAGTCAAGTCTTCAAGTATAAACATAGATTTGAAGGAGAGATCAAGAGGTCAAATGAATGTTCATAAACAAATTTTGATTTTGCCTCATAAAACGGTATGTCCAAGAAAAGATATTAGACCAGTGGTTTAAAATTTTCAAATAAACTCTCCGGGGCTTTTTTAACTTCATGTATTTATTTGTTAACATATGGGAAAAAAATTGTTAAAGACTGTAAATCCTCTCTTAATTCCCAGACGTTAAAAATATATTTTTAAAACGTATGTAATATGTCTTAATAATTATTGTCAAGTATATTCATATATCTGCTGTGCTGCAAAACTAATTTTCCAGCGTTCAAAAAGATTTCAAATAAAATGGACCAGAGATCTGAAATGATTGTACATAAAGAAGTACTGACTGTGAATCAAAATAGCAAGAATCAGTACTAGTGTTAGAGACTTCGATGATAGGGAAGTAGAGAAGCACCTCAGTGCTTCTTGAGGATTCTTGAGGAACCAGGTTCCTCTGTGTCCTACTCAGAATGAAGACCGTCATTATAATTGAGAATAATCTCAACATGATAATAACAGTAGTGATGCACTTCCCACATCAGTCCCACGGAGCTGTGTGCCAGATGTCCCGTGCTGATGCGGATTTCTCCCTGCCTTGCAGAGGAAGCTGTCAATGAAGTGAAGCGCCAGGCAATGGCCGAGCTGCAGAAGGCAGTGTCGGAGGCCGAGCGGAAGGCTCACGACATGATCACTTCGGAGAGGGCCAAGATGGAGCGCACTGTTGCCGAAGCTAAGCGCCAGGCGGCAGAGGACGCCCTGGCTGTCATCAATCAGCAGGAGGATTCAAGTGAGGTAAGGGCCTTGCTGGGAAGCACCACCTGTGGCTGCAAACCGTAGGTGTGTCTGAGCTGGCTTTAGTCTGTTCCTGTGACACAGGACATCAGTGCCCGCTATTAACTCTTTGCACAGCTCTTTTGGATGTATATTTCAGGCATACACCAAGTTCCAGATTCTCTTGGCTATGTTGTAATCTGAGCCCAAAATAGCTAGTGAACTTGAGCTCTGTTCTCACCTTTTAACTGCTGCTCAGGGTTACATGAAATGTGCACATTGCTGTTCTAATTTGACTTTTCAGTAGCTTCATTTTAAAGCTCTTCAAACTACCATACTGAATAGATAAAAAGATGCTCGGTGGAAAACATTGGACACTGAAATCTAATTTAAACAAAGAAATTATTCATGAAAGAGATTGTAGAGCAAGGTGTCTGGGGAAAGTGTTGGATGTAGAAGCGATTAGCAAAAGATGATGGTTCCTGTAGGACAGAATGTGAATGTAAATCTGCAAGTGTTTCCTTACTTTAAATGTGTTGCTTTGGCTGCAGGGAACATTTCAGAGTTGAGGAGTGGGCAAAGAGCATTTGGTAGGAGAAAAAATAGACTGAAAGATCAAAGAGTAAAACAAGAATAAGTATGTTAAGCCTTGATGTACTTTCAGACCTGAGAATGGAAACCTTGAATTGTTGTGATACAGGACATCTGACGCTGTGACTACGTGGAAACTGGGAGTGAAAGAGCAGTGTGTGTTTGACCAGTGCTGCATCAGTCTAGATAGCAATTAAATTTTATGCTTGTTGTAAAAAAAAAGAGTCCTAAGTTAAAACTGCCCTTAAAAACAGACATGACAAAGAAATTTGTCAGTTAGAAGTTATTTGTATATAATCTCCATTTCACAAGACCACTGAAATGAAAAAGAGGATTACCTTCATGACGTATTTATTGTTTGTATACTAACATCTTGACTGTAGTAAACCCTCTTTTTAATATAACTTCCAAACAGCAGGGAGTTGGGGAAAAGAGCAGGTGACAGTCCCTGTTACGTGGGGACATACATTCGTGTATGCTCACGTCTAAACACTTTGCATGGGCTGGATGGGCAGTGTTGTAGAAGAGTCACTTAAGTTGAGAGATGCAGATGAGCTACCTGCATCATGCTGAGAACACTGGCAGAAATCACCAGCACATAAGTCAGTGGCATGCTGCAGTATGCATCTGTAATTTGAAGGAGCGTAAGTTTTTAATTCATACCAGGCTTCTCTGGAGATGAAAGACCATTGTGGGATCACTGAATGCCCAGAGTTTCTCCTTAATGTGTAGCAGATGAATAACAAGGAGACAAAAGGAATTGATTTTCAGCATCTGAAAGTTTCTCAGGAAGAAAGGGACTAGGGGAAGTATATGTACCCTTTAAGTACTAACTGTTCCATTGTAGATTAAATGAGACATAAATTCAATTTTTTGGCCTTTTGTATCTAAGATACTCAAGGACATTTTCCTGCACTGTTCATAGAAAGGGCATTTTCTGACATAGCATCATTAAAGAGCTGTCATTTTGTGTGTGTATGTGTACAAGAGACTCCTATAATTAAAACCAAAATTCCAAACATAAATACCTTTGGACGAAGCAGCAAATTAAATCTGTTTAGTGAACTGATATAGTGTAAGCAGAACAGAGGAAATACTTATGTGCCAGTACATACAGCCCATTTTTCCACAAGCAAATGTGCATCCAAAGAAATGCATAGAGAGTTTGTGTGCTGTGATTAACTTCTGAACAGTTAAAGCTCTGGAAAAAAAGCCATTTAACAACATCTTTACTTCTTCTGCTGCAGAATTGATTAGAAGGTTTTTCACTTCTTGGGAGCAGGACTTTAGGCAAACAGTTCTTTTAATTGCATTCTAATGAAATGTGGCTGATAAGGTTATAGATATTCTCTGGGCTGTGTGTCCTCAGGGAGGTTACAAGCCTCCCGGACCTAGAAATGAAGTCTAGTGTCCTGATTCTGCAGCTTTCACCCCTGTGATCATCATTTGAAGCATAAGTTTTAGAAAGCCATCAGAGAGAAATCAAGTTTGACAGTTTGTGTTTACAGGTGATTGATTAACTGTGAAGGGAGATGATGACAATACTTGTTTGAGTTAGATGTATCTATTTATAAATAGTTCCTCTTTGGCTTCTAATTATGACAAACTCCAAGCACTTAAGGCAATTCTTCTCACAGTTACCTGTTAACTCAGGCTGGTCACCTTTTCAGGTGACTTCTGTGAAAATGGACTGGACTTCTGTGGCTTCTGCTTCATCTTTGGGGGCAGGAGATCAGTTTGCCAGTGTTTGAAAAGTATTTCTTCAGAGATGAGACTCTGTTTTTCAGGTTTGAGGAATAAAACTCCACATTTGCTTTGGTATTCATTTTCTTTTGGATCTCTCTGTGGACACTGCTCCTCATTTGTCTAGGTTGTAAATCTGCATAAACTTCTCTCTGTTTACAGCTTTCAGCAGAACACTTCCAGCAACACAGATTCCTGTGTGCTTAAGGCACCAGAGTAAAACTTCTAGAGCTAGAATATTTCCAGTTTCAAATATGAAACTGTGACAGTGCAGCCTCTGAAGTCTTGCAGGTCCCGGGGGAATGCCAAGCATCTCTCCTCATTTCTTATCTTTGGTGGGACATTATGCCAAGGCCTGCAAGAAAGCTCACTGTAGGCTGCTCTATAACCTCCATGCAGTTCCTGACAGAGAATATTTCTCTCATGGGTGTAATTTGTTGTTTTGGCTGTTGAAACTATGAATGGAGATGAGAATTTGATGCCAGATTTGTAATGTATGAGATATAATTTTCGACTGATATGGCCACTCCCTGTCTATTGGCAAGGTTTCTCTCTTCATTTGTTATTTAGTAAAATGCAGCCTGGACTTCGCTGAGGCTTCTTGAAGCTGTTCTGGCATTAGAATTTTGTGGTATGATTTTTGTTGCAGTCTTCTCCAGCTCTCAAAGTGATAGCTAGTACCAAGACTCAGGATTTTTGTGATTATTATAATGCAGCTTTATCATCCAAGACCTGTCAGAGGTCTCACAAAGAAAAGTAGATTGGATTTTTGATAATTTTTGTTGATGTTGCTGATTTCTGTGTTGGGTTTTTTCTGGTTTTGTTTGTTTGTTTTGGTATTCTGTTTTTAACCCAGAAAAGGTAGGATCCCTGAGTGCAAAATTGTCTTCAAGAAAAAAGTGAAATTGGGCTTATTAAGCTGACCAGACCAAAATTCCAAAATTAAGGGAGCACAAGACAGTAAGAAGACTAATAGGGGAGGTGTAATATTTGGAAGCATCTTGACTTTTAAGAAGGGGTCTGCAAGATTTTGAGAATGACCACGTGACATAGTATAGGTAGAATTTCTGGCTCTGACTTGATCCTTTGTTGAGCTATTGTTCTTTACTTATCTTAGAGCTGTTCAGCATGATTTAACTAGCACTCCCACTGCTTCAGTGTCTCTGCATTTACTTTATAAAGATTTTCATGGTTTCTTCACATAAGACCTTGCAACTGACCAGCTAATGTTCATGCTTTTCTGTTATTGAGATTGGTTGAGGACCAGCTAACAGAGCAGACTGCTGCTGGAAGGCAAAAGGACCAGGACAAGGCCTACCTGTCAGCATGGCTGTTCCTGAGCCACAAATTATTTCTTTACCAGTTCCTTACAGTTGCTTGACAAAAGATGACCCATTCATCAGTAGCTGGCTTGGCTAAGTGCAGAAACATGTGTGAGCAGCCTACTCTGTAATGACTGCTGTGCTTGCTTTGGCTGCAATGTGCTGTTTTGCAAATCAATTTTAATAGTGAGGGTGAACAGTTTAGCAGAGAGACTGACTGCCCAGATTGTAGGGGGGGGTGGGATCATCAAAACATCTGTCTTTCTGGTTTGGTATAAAATGCCACTGAAAAATCTGACACTCAGTGTTCTCCCTCAGTTTTGAGTAGGTTGGGGGCTGGGGACAGGGAAGGAACACAAATGTTTCAGTTCTCTCTACTTAAAGCAGATGCTGACATCTGCTCAGATAAAACAAGTATGTAACTGGTCCAACACTGCTTTTAGGAGATGTGTAATGTTAGGCCTTGTTTATATTGCGGCGGTTCATGTTGTGTGTGAATATCACACCTGACATTTTGAAGACAGCTGGGTTCAATCTCTGCTGACCGATCCATTGAGACCAGGACCGTGCCAGCAAACCTGACTCTGAGCATCAGATGGTGTGATTCAGGCAAGCCTAGTTTTCAGGCTGGTATTAAGTTTAATACCTATGTCAGCTAGTGTTTAATTTTTTTGGCTGAGCATCTCTTGGAAAGTAGCACATCATCCCCTGCAGTGGTGGGTGATACAGAGGCACCAGAGCCATGTGTTCTCCACAGGATAAGTCCAGATGTGATGTGAGCATTGGCACTGCCCCAGACTGCTAAGCTAAGCCTGGCTCGCCAGGTTGCACAGCTCTTCTGTGGGCTGCTCCACACTTCTGTTTTCAGGATTTAGCTACTCTCACTGACTTGTATGAAAGTTCATGTATTTCACTCAATAAACAGAGGCTTGGGCAAGCCTGGAGTGTTCAGTGATAGGAGTAACTTTACTAGAAACACTAAAAGTTCGAATGTCATTTTGACAGTGTGGGAATTTCCAAAGTACCAATGTATTTCCCTTTCTAATGAGTCTTGGATAAAATTCTCATAAACAACTTTGCAGGATTTTTATACTGCTATTCAGCAGCTCATACAGTTCTCATTTATGCCCCTGTGGTTTCAGTGATTTCTAGATGTTCCTTTTCTTGTGGTTAGCAGTGGTAGAGTTTTGAATGTTATGGGCATTGCAGAACTGGGAAAAATCTGGATTCTTTGTACCAGCCATGCTTCCTTTCATGGTAAATTGGGGAAATCCAGAATTTCTCAAAGATGACAGAAAAAGGGCTTTTTTTTTTTTTTTTAATTTAAGCAATTTCTATACTAAGTCTCAGTTGGAGTGTCAGAGGAAAGCAAATATTCAATTCTGGTTGAATATTTCAGAGATGAAAGCAACAGGATGGGCAGAATATGTTTTGGTACTGGAGACCACAGAAATGGAGATCTTTTGTTTTCAAGAATTTTCATGAGGGCAAACAGAACTGTTTGAAGATGGAAGCTTAAGTGCATGAGAACTGCAAGTTTGACCTGAGATAAGGCTCTGACCTAAGACTGATGTTCCTTGTCAGTTGAAAGAGGAGGATGAAATATGATCAGTGGCGTAAATTTGGAGTGAGATTTCCATCTGGTGTAATTTAGCCCAATTTCATTGAATTAATCCATTTTCAAGGTAGTGAAGTTAAATTGAATTATGTAGTCTGAGAATCTAGCCTTTTGTATAACCTCACTGTTTCACAGGCAAATCAACAGAGTTAAACTGCAGTCCAGTCCTTCTCATAGTTTTAGCTATGTCTGGAACTCTATAGAGCATGAGCTGGAAGTGCGGTGTATTAGGTCACTACCTAAAGACAGAATATATAAACCATCAGAGACTTTGAGAGATTGGCTTCTCCCTTTCCCAATCCATGATCAACTCTAGCTGTACCATTCCCCCTGCTTTTCCTGTGCTTTAATGATGGAGATTTTCCAACATCTCTAGGCAATTTGTGCCTGTTCTTAACAGAATTTTGATCCCATTACTTCTGCTCATCCATGTAGACATGGATGTAGACATTCATTGCAGTGATGTTTGGGTGCTACTGCCCCTTTTAGGCTACCATCTCACATTTAACAGTCTGAGTTCTTTAAGTCTCTTCTCATAGCTTCTGTTTGTCTGACTTCTGGTTATTCTGGCTGCCTTTCTCCAGGTTCTTTCCAAGTCTTATTTGTCTTGCATTTCTGTATTTGAAGTGCATCATCCCAAACCTTGATAGTGCTTTCAGCTGCATCTTGCCAGTGATAGGAGACAGTCTTATATCCAGTGTGAGGCAGTCCATAGTTGTGGTCATATGCCCTTGTATGGAGATTGCCATCTTGTCACCAACGTGGCATTATGGCCATCTGTTGTCCAAGATGTTCTGTTGTCCAGAATGCTGTGTACACACCTCAGCGAGGGTGCTCCATTTTGCTGGTACCTGCTAGAGCATCCCAGGAAGGAAAGTACCCTGAGTATGTTCAATCCCATAGTGAGGTCAAACTTTGTCTGCAATAGCTGGATCTGCTGGAAATACATGAGCAGCAGGGGAATACAAAGCACAGCCCAGGCTACTAGCCTGGCTTTTCTTTGGTGGAATTTGGGGCTATCAGCCAGCACTGTGAACAGAAGGCATTTGTTTCCAAAGGTTGTGGTGCCCGAGCCTGATCTTTGCTGCTCTTTTTCACTACTTGCATATGGGAGGGAGCAATGAATGGCCACAATGGTGAGGGCTGTGTGGGACAGGGAGTTCTGCACGTCAAATCCAGCTGCTGTCTCAGTACAAGCTCCCTGTGATGTGTGTGCTTGTTTATGTTAATTTGCACTGTAGTAATTTTTAAATGCAATAAGTTGCTGTGTAAATGTGAGCTATAAAATTTATTTTTAAATTCTTCTATTTTATGCGGTTTTATTCCCACAATTATACTAAAGCTGTAATGACCTGTTAAATTAGAAATAATATGTCCAATGAACAAAATCACATACCAAACAATGTAGGACACATTAAGTAATCATGTAAGGAGCCAGCTTAGTGCTTCACCACTTCATTAAAATCTTGCACCTATGTATCACTTTTCATGTTCTGTACAGTCTGATAGTTAACTGATGTCTATTTTATTGAGAAAGTTGAACCAATACTGTTAGAATTAAACGACTTTTTTCTGACATCAATACAGATCATGTGGTAAGATACTGAAATACTGTATGGTGGCTCTGGTCACATTTGGAAACAGATCTCTATGTGCTCCTCAAAAAGGGAAGCAGAGTGAAGATTCTTTGGATGCTGGCCTATGTTAACTAAACAGATACTTGAATAAGTCAAGTTTGACATCCTCATAGTAATTCCCACACAATTAAAGCACGCACTTCAATGTTGCAAACAGATCTGCACGGGGGAGGAATTCCTGCACCTGGGCATTTGCTGTCTGGCTGCAGCGTTATTCCACATGGGGGGAAAGTGTCTTTTCGGAATAGTCTGCATGGGGATGTTTTGTACACGTGTATGTTTTCAGACGAGGGAATAAAAGGAAATATGGGACAAAACCAGGGCTGGCAATTTAGTTGGAAGCAAATAGCTAGGAGGTCAGCAGGCATGGCAGTCATAGAAACTGTGCAAGTACAACTGGAGCAGAATTACACCAGTTTTACTGATCACAGTACAAGCAAGCATCAAGCTGTCAAAATGAAACTTTCATTAGTATGAAAGAAATAAGGAATATTGTAATATAGAAATAGAATATATAATAAAGACTATAAAATATATATTAACATATACACATAAAATACAAAATATAAATATAAAAATTATAATTAATATAATATATAATAAATAAATACTATAATAAGGAAATATTACTGTAGCAAAAGAAGGAGAATCTGGGTACATCACACTTAGTTATCTTTCTGGTTAGCAGGATGAAATGCTAATACAAAATGCTAATGCAAAAATGTCAGGTCATTTTGGTGTATGCATAAATATGTCTATGTGTGTACATATTCATGTACAGTGATCTAAATTACTTATAGTTATTTTTCATTGCGTAGATAAAAGGTTGCTTTAGGAAAAGGTGTTCTAGAATAGTACAGCTATTCATTTACAAAGTTGGATTTACCTCTGCAGCACTGGACAGAGTTTGAGCAAATGAACCTGAAACAATGACTACTGAATCAAAACCAGGTGATGCCAGACAAGGAGTCTGAATTCCCGACATTTAACTACCAGAAACATCTGTTTCTGTGTGTTGGCAATTCCACCTTTTTTTTTTTTTTTAAGTGTTTTTAAAGATGGGAACAATTTTATGAATTAAAAAGAAAAAAAAAAGTCCCCAACACATGTAGCTGTAATTATCTGGTTTAGTCTGTGTGTTTAATCAGTATGAATTGAGAATGCCATGTACCTTTGATTTCAATCTCAAAGAACAATTGGGCACCGGACAGTTACTCTTCCCCCATCTGCCAGTGCATGCCTATGCAAAAAAACAAGCAACCAACCATCCAAAACAATGAAAACCAGCAAAAAGAGAGAATATGGAACTAATGCAGGGATATTTTCTAAAGCCAGATTGATTCTGATTAAAAGTCTAATTTCCTTAAAATACTGTTTTGGATTTAGGTCTTTGTTTCATTCTGGATCTGGGATTTTTTTTTTTTTTTAAGTAGTTGAGGAATATCACTTAAGTATTGGCTGTGTTCCAGCATCCAGCTGGCAGAGCTATGGAGTGTGTTAAAGTGAATAGCACACATATTCTGCAGTGGCTTCCCCATCCTGCCAAAGATTTAGACTCTAGCTTAGCTGTTCACTGCCAGAAGTGCCACTGAGTCAAATGGTATTACTCAGATGATTAAAAATTAGGTTTTCCTAGACTAGCGAGTTTTCCTAGATCAGCAAGTTTTACGGATTTTTTAGGTCTTAAAGTCTTTTTTTCCCTTTCTTGTCTTGCATTAGTCCCTCTCCACTTTTGGAGAAGCACTTTTTAGTGTGTGCATGTTTCATTATTTGTTTTAATAAATTTGTAAGAGGAGCTAGTAGAAGTTTTTACAGAAACTTTGTATTAGTCAGCATGCTGCTGGTTGCTGGATGTGGAGTTGGCATCATTAGTACTAGCAAAGAGCTGCTTCTGTTCTTGCTCAGCTTCTGAGAGACAGAGTCCCCCGGGTGACTGGAGCTGCTGTGGTACAGGTTCAGATACCCAAGGTAGCACCTACTGCTGCCTCAGCTGTCCATAGGCAGAGAGTTGACCAGCAGTTCCCTACCAGCTGTTTTTACTGTAAAATTTAGGACACTAGCTAATTTCTCCCATCTCCCTCCTCTTTTGCTTCTAGAGTTGCTGGAACTGTGGCCGGAAAGCTAGTGAAACCTGCAGTGGTTGCAACACAGCACGATACTGTGGCTCATTTTGCCAGCACAAGGACTGGGAGAAGCACCATCACATCTGTGGACAGACCCTCCAAGCCCAGCAGCAAGGAGAGACACCAGCAGTGAGCTCCTCCGTGACACCCAGCAGCGGGGCCGGGAGCCCCATCGACACTCCACCAGCAGCTACTCCGAGGTCCACCACCCCGGGAACCCCATCCACCATAGATGCGACTCCTCGCTAAAACTGAACTCCAAACTCCGAAAACAAAAACACAACAGAAAATGAAACCAATTCCTCATCCTCAGATGTGCAAAGATTTTAACTGAACTGTCATATTTCAATACTTCAATAAGAAAGAACTTACTGTATCTTGAGGTGGTAGAAAATACAGAAGGCCAGTAACGGGTCATAATGACTTATTGTGGATAACAAAGATATCTTTTCTTTAGAAAACTGAAAAGAGAGCAGAGAATATACACAAAATGATAGATTTGACCTCCTCCCTGTTATTTTCCAGTAGCTGGGATTTTAAACTAGATGACCTCATTAACAGATGCTTTACCAAACAGCAAACCAAGAGATTGCTAATTGCTGTTGAAAGCAAAATGCTAATATTAAAGTCACAATGTTCTTTATAACAATAATGGAAATTTAAAAAAAAAAAAAGAGAGAGAGAAAAAAATAACCCTCAAGGGCATGAGCATTGGATACAGCAGTAGACATTTTAACAAGAAGATGAATGGCGTCCGTGGGTTACTGACTGAACTTTGAAGACCCGCATCAAAACGCGCAGATGTGCAGCAGATTGGAAGGAGACACAGATGTTCATTTTTTTTCCTGTTTCTAAAAGAAATAAAATAATACCCAGGTCAACAGAATGAAAAATGAAAGATGATTTGCAGTGGGATGTAGGACTACAGCAGCAAAGAAAAAAAAATGCCATAATACAAAAGGCTTTTTTTTTTTTTTTCCTTTTAAATACAGAAATAAGGGACACAGCCTGCAGTTAATTAGCATCCTGGCAGCTTTGACATCAGCCAGCTGCTCCAACTAAACCTTTCAACATTTCTTCACTTTTTTTGCAAGGTTCCACAGAGTATGACAATCGGGTCTATTCCAGCTCATTCATTTTTGTATTGAAAATTAATAATAATAGTTAATAACACGGTGGCTCCAGCCCCTTTCCAAATTCTTTCCAC
>VWZT01010319.1:0-143075 GCA_013397055.1 Pachycephala philippinensis | reverse complement strand
AAACAACCCCCCCAACTCTGAGCTCTATCTCCTCCTCCTCTTCCTCCTCTCCTCCTGTTTTGCTACAGTCTCCTCAGTGGCAAAAAGTTTCACTCTACCTCTGACAGCATGTATATTGCACCAGTAGCTAACAAAAACTGGTCTAGTCAAACCAAATGGGCACAAAAGAACCAGGATACCAAAAGTAAAGCTCATACAGCTGCAAACCATATCACTTCTTGGTAACAATGCAGACCTCATAAACCTAAAGAAGAGAAAGAAAAAAAAAAACTTTTGTTACTTTCCTTTTTTGCTTGTCACTTATATACAGGCTATGTGAGAGTATAATTTGTAGGTATAACATTAAAAACAAAGTTAACTTCATTGGACTATAACTGAATGGCGGTCATTAATAGGAATAGGGCGTCCTCTATCTCTCCTCTCTCTGTCTCTTTTACTCTCCTCTTTATCTCTTTCTCTGTCATGAGACTGTGTGTGACAGGGGCCGCCTGTCTCTCTTTTTAATTTTTATTTTTTATTTTTTATTTTTTTTTTATTTTGTGTAGGTGCATGTCTTGGGGATTTAAAAATTACAAGGCTGGTTTACTTATGCAAAGCATGCCTATGTCTGGAATATGTTTAGGGGAAGAAAGTGACTCCATGTTGTCCGAATTCCTCAAGGAACAGAAAGTAAAAAAAAAATAAAAAATAATAAAAAAAAATTAAAATTGGAGACTGTTGAAATGCAGATTTGAAGTACTTTCTTATTTTATTTTTTGGGTTCCGCGACATNTGTGAGAGTATAATTTGTAGGTATAACATTAAAAACAAAGTTAACTTCATTGGACTATAACTGAATGGCGGTCATTAATAGGAATAGGGCGTCCTCTATCTCTCCTCTCTCTGTCTCTTTTACTCTCCTCTTTATCTCTTTCTCTGTCATGAGACTGTGTGTGACAGGGGCCGCCTGTCTCTCTTTNTTCCTCAAGGAACAGAAAGTAAAAAAAAAATAAAAAATAATAAAAAAAAATTAAAATTGGAGACTGTTGAAATGCAGATTTGAAGTACTTTCTTATTTTATTTTTTGGGTTCCGCGACATTATTGTGAAGAAGAAAAAAAAAAGAAAAGTTGTTGTGCAATACTGATTTTCAGACATGTACCACAAGTTAATGGTAGACTAACACTGAGGGGGGGTGGGGTCTAGGCATTGTGCTTTTGTCAGCATACTCTTGAGCTTTTAAGTCTACTATGTCTGAACTGTGGTTTCTTGTTTATCCTTTTTTTCTTTAGTTGGACTGTAATGTATGGTCTGTCAACCTGTGAATCTTTTAAAGTATGATTCAGGTATTGTTGTATTCTTTACTGTGTAATAAAAATGTTAAAAAATCTGTATTCCTACCTTCTCCATGGAACTTCATTCGCGATGTTCCCTCTGTGAATGGTACTTTATGAACCACTAGCCCCAGAGCAGGAAAATGTCACTTGAAGTGCTGCCGTGGGTCACAGGGTCACGTAATCTCTTTTTTTTTCCAGTTTCTGCACGAGACAGGACAGCCTTGGTGTCTGGTTCTTGAGGGGATCTCCTCTGAGTTTCAGGTTATGGCTGCATCCAGCTAACTCAGATCTGTTCCTTGTTTGTGGCAAGGGGAGACCTTGTAAGAAAACCCCCAAAATGCCTGATCACTGGCATCGGAGATGTGCTTTGTCTTCAAAGTCAAACTAATGCCTAGATTAATTGCTGTCATAAAGCATATCTGTTTTTAATGGTTCCTCTGCACTTGAGCTTTTGCACAGACATCTATTTCTATTTTAAACTTAATGGGAATACTCATTATGAAAGGCAAGCACCTTCCCAGAGGTGTAGACCGAGCAGTAACTTTTACAGCCTTTGTCCAGTGCAGTTCCCAAGGGTACTCTGGTACACGCGGGGCTTAATTAACCATGCTGTCTCCAGAAGTAAATCCATCTATAGTGTGATTGTTACAGAAATTAAGACTGCCCTAGCAGGAGGAGAACATCCTCAACATGATTTCCATTTATATCGAGTATTTGGTCCTAGCTCTGTACCACAGTCTGCTCCCAGGTACTTCCTGCAAGTACAGAGACGTTGCTGATTGCATTCAAACATTGGTGCTTTGCCAGTGTAAACCATCCTCCCTGGACCCCTGTAACTCTCTTGCGTCTTGTTGCAGACACATAGTGTTTTTTAAGACATGAAATAATTACCTTGACCTCAAAGATATTTAAATTGGGAGTTGATAGTGGAATTAGTATCATTCCCCACCTCCTTGACACTCCGAGAAGGGAAGAGAAAGTGTGAGCATTGCAAAGCCTATTCAATGGATCAACACTTCTTAGAAGGATCTTACTTCAGTTTGCGTTTTTAGCAGAATCGTAGATATAGACAAATGTCCCTAAGACTCTTGATACAGAGCATCAGCTCTTCACCTTGTTAAGCAGAGAGGAGGTATTTTTTGTTCATTTTGCAAGTTGGTGTAAGGTACAGAGGATGTGAGGTGGCATAAATAAATGCATCATGAAGATGTGAAATGCGTTTTTATTTTTTTTCATGTCAGAACTCCAGCACTGAACTAAGCCCTCTTGAAAAGTTCTTGCCAGCCTTTTAGTAATTCTATTAATTTCTCTTATCATCAGTACAATCTGTATTCTTGAAAGCATTTTGGTGTTTAAAGTTTCTGTTAAAGCTATTCTCAAGCAAGCCAAGTGTTTGTGAATGATCACCTGGAAGTCAGAAGCTCTCCTGTGCCTCAGCAGGGACCACGGCTTTGGCTCTGGAAGGGGCCACTGCCATGTGAGAGTTGATTTTTGACCCTACCAGTTATATTGCCATTAAATAGCATTTAGAGTGGAAAGGGAATTTGAGCACAGAGTTGTCATTTTTCAAACCACAGGCTTCAGAGAGCGGAAAATAACTGTCAGCCTACGCCATGCATTGGGAAATGCTAACTATGAAGATTGAGAGGTTCTGCCCTCAGATTGACTTTTTTGTGTGTGTGTTAAACTGCACTGCCTGACTTCGTAAGCTGAGGCTCAGGTAAAATGTGGGCTGTTCACCATTTTGACTCATTTCCCCCCCAGTCCATAGGCTCTAAGTACCTGATCCTGTGTTAACGGAGCAAACTCAGGGAGTGGTGTCAACACTGATAAAGCTGCTTTCCTCTGTCTTCGTGTGAGACACATCAGTCAAAACCAGGGTGATTTGCTTCATATTTTGGGATCTTCAGAGAAGTGGCGGCAAATTTAAAATGTCTGTCAGAAGGAAAGAAAACCTGATAAGATTCAAGCCAGGATGTAACCTGTTTCTGTTTCATCTCCCCTCTCTGAGGTGTACCGAGGAGGGTTAGGGCACACTGGCAAGCTGACTGAAGAGCTGAGCAGTAAACTCAGGGTTTGAGTTTGTACACCTTGCTGCAGCTGCTTTCCTCTTCCTGTAGCTCCCTTGTTCTCCATCAGTTATTCCAGCTCTCAGACTGTTGATTCATGTGGTGTATGTCCCATGTTTGGAGCTGAATTTTCTCATACATATCGGGCACAGCAGTAGGAACGAGCACAGCAACCCTTGAATCCCTGAGTTTTCCTTTACATGTCTTTAGTCTTAACACACAAGGTCAGCACCACTACTGAGCTCGAGAAGAACCAGAGACACTCTCCCCATTGCCTCAAGCCCGAGCCCTTGTCCCCAACGTGCAGCTGCTGTCTCAGGCAGAGAGAGACCATGGGTCACCAATGGCAGTGGATTTTGCTGTTCCCCTCCTACAGCCAAGGAAATGCCCTGTGATGGAAGACAGAGCCAGCTGAGCACTGATCCTGTTCACTTCCTGCTCTCAGAAGAGTTTCCCCCCACTCCTTCCCATGTCTTCTCTTCACCAGTCTGGTTCACAGGACCTTGCTGTCTGACCCACTCACCTCCAGATCTGCACATCTGCCCTGGTTGCTTCAACCCACATAGCACTACAGTGAGTAGTTAAGGATCGAATAGTTAAGGACTTTATTTCTGCATGCCCCTTGCTCTGCTGTCCCTGTTTTCTGCCTCCCCCAGCCCACGGCACCAGGAAGCTTGGTTTGGGAGGGAGAGAAGGAGCCACTGAGGCGAGGGTGGCTGGAAGGAAAGCCAAGGTACTAAGGCTCACTAAGTGGCTCTGAACCAGGCTGGGCCACGTTGGGCTGGGTGAGAGGACACCTGTGTTTTTTCCTTGCTGTTTCTGTGCTTGCTTTGTCCTGCAGGTCTGAGCACTGTGCTCAGACATTTTTTCATGATAAAAAGGAGTTAACAGTGCTTCCACCTCTGCAAAAGCACGTTGAGGCCACCAGAGAAAAGGGCAGTGCACAAGGTAAGTATTTATTCTAACAGGACACCTGTCTTGAGGGTACTTGAAAAAAAAAGAGGCAAGATAGAGTAGAGGAATGTAAACATGCTGGCTTTGAAGGCTAAGGCCATCTTGTTCAGTCTAGATCAAACACCAGCTTCTAGGCATGGGCACGAGCCCAAGAGCACACGAAGTGCATGCACAGTTCAGTGAGCACACTGGCGTCCCTGGGCTGCACCAGGCAGACACGAACGGCAGAGGAGGAATTAAACACCGCAGCGCACTGACAGAGTTATGTTTCCTTAGAAATCATTAAACCCAAAGGCAAGTTGTTTTATAAAGGAAACACCCTGTGTAAAGTGCAAGAGATGAGAAATGACAGAGAATTGGCTCCCAACCATACTATGAGCTTGGAAAAAGCAGCAGATGTAGACTTGTGCAATTTTCTAGCATGTAATTTGTTTTTACATTATGTACAACTTGAGGTAAAATGCACTGAGACCCTGTCCCACAGCTCACGTTAGACAGGCAGCATGGCTGTGTAAAGATGGTTACGAGTTCTCTCTCCATCCCACAGAGCTGGCTCCTCTCAGGGGCAGTCAGTGTGTGTGAGAACAAAGTGTGCTGAGTCCTGGTTTTACCACTGGCTGCTCAGAGTCCAACAGCTTCTCCAGGGCCACAGCCAGCCCAGACACGGGGGCTGGGGAGAGCACACACATTCAAGCTGTACCATAAAGATGTTTTTTCCCCCTATATTTCTACTCTGATAAGGAAGACATGCTCTGAAGCAGCCTGGGTCTCTCCATTCCTCCACTCCCAAGCAGGCAACAAGACAAGGAGCCATGCGGGTTCCTGTCCCCCACTCTGTGATGCTGTCATAGCAGCTTTTGTAGAGCACTTGGAAGAAAACTCTGCTTGCATCTTTTCCTCTTTGTATCTTACAAAGACCAAATGGATGCTTTAAATCTTTTTGTTGTTGTTTTTGTTGTTTTTATTTCTGGATGGGAGAAAACCACAAGAAAGACTGACATTAAAGTTTCTCTGGATGCTCCTTCTCTGTGCACGTATGTCCAGCCTTGCACACTGAGGCAGCACTGGTTGCCCGCAGCACAAAACGTCTGCCACCCATGTGAGCTCGTGCACCATGGTTTGCATAGCTGTGCTCTCAATACCCCTCCCAAAGCAGCTCCTTATGTCCCGCATTCAAGCTCTTTACATTCAGTGTTTTAATGTTCTCTGAATTTTTTTCACTTTTTATGTATTTGTGGGGTTTTTTAAACTAATGTAAAAAACATTTTTTGAAGCCTGACGTCAGTTGTGGTTGATGGGCTTTGTTTATTCATGCCAGTTAACAGGCTAAGTGGAGGTCTACTGTACTTTTGCAAGCAATCTTAATCCCTTCCACTGAATAGCAAGAAGAAAAAGATGGGTTGACAGAGGCAGTTAGCAGAGATCATACTTACACATGTTTGTTTTCAGTAATTAGTCACAGTGTTAATAGAAACATCCACTTTAAGCAAAGACGGCTGATTTGCACAAACAGTGGGCCATATGCTCTGGTGGGTGTGGAAGGGGGTTGATAAAGCTAAAAACTTTTCAGGAATTTTTATATGTGAAAACCTGCTATTATATTGATTCATTTATTTATCCAGTGTAATTATTTTCACGCCGGTTAGGTTTTGCAATATTTTCCACTTCAAAACATCAGAATAAAAACACAGGTCTCCACGTTCACCTCGCCTGTCTCTCTCTCTCTTCTCTCCCCCGCCGCCTCCTCACACACGCACGCACACACACACAGAGAACAAGGGAGTTTTTAAGTGGCTGTCTATTGCTCAGGGCTTACATATGGATAGCATATGAAAATGAACTAGGCTGTAGGTGTTTTAACAATGTAATTTAGAGTATGTTGCCTTTTTTACTTTTCCAACAGTGCCAGATGGGTTTTGCTGCCAGAGTATGAAAGCAACTGCTGCCTTTTACAAAGATTTATTATTTTTTAGTGATATGATAGACTAATACTAGTTCCAAAGGGGTAGATACGCTGAGTTGTTAACATACCCCTTTGATTCCAGTGTATTCTGTTTCTGTCAAGTGTAATGGGGAAACTTCCTATATGTTATGAAATGCTATTCAGCTGCACATCTCTCCAGTTTTGGGTTTGGTTTTTATTTTTTTTTTCCTAAATAGTAAAGCTAATTGTTTTAACTTCAAACAGAAGCCTTTTTTCTTAGGCGAAATCATAGCTTCACTTTCATAAGGAGCTCATGATCACTATAGGTTTTCAAGAGAGGAAACTGTTTGAGTTTGTGTTTTTGCTTTAGCTCACTGTTGTGTTTTTAAGCATGTTTATAATTTACTCAGCATGGTAAGCATTGACTTTGCTTGTGTGAAACATCAGATATTTTGCAATTCATCCTCTTGCAGCAGGCTCAGATCTGAATCACAAGCTCCAGCTCTGGGATGCATCCCTGATTACCTGTGGGGAGGTGCCAGTAGAGATGAGCATCTTCCTCTGTGTTTCCTCTGAGGCTGGTTTTCTGCCAACCATTCCCAGTGGGGCCTGGGCACTTTGAGAGAGTTTGTTCATTTCTAAATCACTACAGCCCAGTTGCAAAGCAATTCACCACTGAATCTAGTGCCTGATGCAAAATATGATTCTCAGTTTTATTTACATGAATATTTTACAGGTGAGAAACAAATGCATATCCATTTGAAAATCTGAAAGAGTGACAGAAGTGAATTCACCACTTGTATTATCAAAAAACCCAGGCCACACTATCCAGGCACCCACACAACGACTATGACAGAAACAGTTCTGGCATGTTGCACACCCACGGCTTCTTAGACTGTCTTTCAGTGGCCTCTTTGGTTATCCAGGTCTTTGCTCTATGGTTTGTCCCACAAGCTGTGTATTGTCTCTCTGTTGTGCAGGCTGCTCTTCACACTGAGGCCCAGTCCATAGTAAGGAAGGGCTAAGGAAGGCAATGCCCACGTATTTCAGTGTGAGGGAAGGAAATACTAATGGGAAAACTTGGTTGTAGTGTGTAAAAAGGTGCTGTAGAACAAAGAGAATAATCTGTTCTCCATGTCCATGAGCAAAGGCAAAGAAAACAATGAGCTGAAGTTGTAGCAATGCTTTAGGTTGCACGTTGGGGATAACTTTTTCCTGGAAAGGATGTTGGAGCACCAGTAAGGACTACCTGGCAGGGTTTGAAATCCCTGTGACGAGAGAGTTATTATGGTCAGGCTGTACAAATGTCTGCCTGACTGACTAGATATGGATTCTGCCTTGGGACTGGGCTGGACTGCATGAGTTCCAAGGTCCTGTGGCCACCTGTTTCCCTGGTTACTGCAGCAAACCACAGCATCATCCTGCATTGCCCTTCTCATGTGCTCCACACAGGCAATGCCATTTTCAAAAGTTTCTGCTGGACAGACTTTAATTTGTAGCCATGGCAGATTAGAGACCTTTTGCTGACTCCTTCTTCAGCTGTTTCCATGATGGTGTTGCCACAGCTGGCTGCTGTTGGCCCGGGTTTGTGTGTCATTTGTAGGTCCCTTCATTCCTTTCACAACTCATCACAGCTGAGGGCTCTGGCTGTACATCACTGGTGGGTGAAGGTGGGTCGGTGGATGAGCCAGATTGGCTCTGACAGAGCTGTTGCTTTGCAGGAGCCAGCAGCCAGCAGCCCTTGTGGTTCAAGTACATCTTTGCCTTTCCTGGTCTGGCTGGCTGTCCTCAGGAGTGGTTTGGCACTTTGCACCTGGGGTCCAAAGAGGCGATGTGCTGTGAGCAGAGGTGAGGGCCGTAGACAGGGTGGCAGACTTCAGTCAGAAACTCTGAAGTCAAAGCTGGGCTGCTTTTGGCTCCCTTCCCATCCCAGGGTAACAGCCTACCAGCAGTTTGACTTTGAGTCACTGTGGTAATTCATGTTTAAAATCATCATTCTTGGCACATGCACCAAAGATTAAAAGAAAACAGGAAAAATTCCTCTTAGAATGACAGATTTACATACCAGGAGGAAAAAAACCCACATAAAAATCTGATTTGAAGAACACAATTATAATATTTTACCCTCATTTCACTAACCATTTTATTGACTGAAAATGGAGCTACCTCAAGACTACAGATCTAAAGTGCTAACAAATTAAAACCATCCCCGAAGGAGAGAGACCACTAATCTGAAGCACGCCTCCCTAAAGAATTTCCGAAGATCTATAAATGCCATATGCTGAATAGACAGTATTTCTTTTAAGGTACAAGTCTTTTTTTTTTTCCTGAATAACTGACCAAACGCAGTCAAAAAGGGAAGGAAAGAAGACAAAGGACACCACATAAGAAAAATAAGAATGCTATACCAGCACGAAATACCAGCCAACATGCATATGGGAACACTTATTTGATCATCTAAATATGCTTATTTTATACAGTGGATATCCAAAAGTGATTGCATTTGCACTGATTCACTTAATGTAAGAAATAAAGTTGGCCCAATATCCATATTCCATAAACAGAGGTAATAAATTAAAGAAGCTGAGGCTCTTGCTGCCAAGGCACATTTAAAATGTGAGCCAGAAAGAGAGCACAACTAAGGAGTTTTGGAGAAAAATGGAGAGAAAGAAAAAGCTGTTACTTTGTAAATATAATTACTCTTTGAAATGCAGGAAATGGACCCTAAATGAAGACTCTTGCATGACTCTGGAGGCCTCGACAGTGTTTCTCCTGATGGGTCCAGAGAGTGATGGAGCCTTTCTCCTGATGGGAACATCTGTCCCCCAACTCCTGCTCACTTGAACCCACAGGTCTCCCAGGCTCAGAAGATGAAGTTCTACACTGTTGTGGCACATCTGCAGGGTTTTGACTTGTGCTGGGTGTACTCCCCTTAATATCTTAAAATTACACTCTGCACTGTAATGAAACACATGCACTCATGTTATGAAATACATAAATATAAACTGACAATACATATGTGCTTTAATATAAGACAGAGAATATCTAGGATGTTCTCAGTGGCTCTGTTCTCACCTTCATTACAGCTCTGTAAGCAGCCAGCGTTCTTGGGGAACGTCGAGGGAAAGAATCACAGACTCTTTCAGAAGAATCCTCCTCTACAAGAACTAGACTTGTGATAATTTTATATGATGTTAGACCTCTGATAAAGTCTTCCTGAGGTGCCTCAGAGCTGCCCAGAAAACAGAGATGTGAAAACATCAGGTATACTTTGGCACAAATGCAGCCACTTGCTGCTCTCCCCTCTCTATGAACAGCTAAAGCAATGTTACTGTGAGCTGAAACTCCGTATATGTGCCTCAGAGTAGATTTCAGCCATGCATCATACCCTGGATAACCTCAGGTGAGATGAGTTGTCCGATGTACCTCTGGTTACACTGACCTGTCTTCATTTTGGCCACGGGTACTGTGGAAGGCAACAGGGTTTCTTTCTAGCAGTTTACTTCTAGTTTTCAGGCATTCAAGACAAAATGTTGCTGGCTAGTTATTTTTGGAAGAGACTTTTGATTTGATAGGAATAGCATAAAAGTATTCAGAGGAATGGGTCCTTGCTTGTCTGTTCCAGTGCACCTGCACAGTAAAAAAGTTCTTCCTCATGTTCAGGTGGAATTTCCTGTGCATCAGTTTCTGCCCATTGCCTCTTGTCCTATTGCTCAGCACCACTGAGCAGAGCCTGGCTCCATCCTCTTGACAGCCTCCCTTCAGAGACTGATAGACACTGATGAGGTCCTCTCTTAACCATCTCTTCTTGAGGCTAATGAAACTTCTTGAGGCTTAAGGCAGTGAACAAGCTCCTGCACTGCAAACTGGTGTCAAGATGATGCCATGCAGATTTCTGGATGAGCCTGGGAGTAGATGGGACGAGATGCTGCCATCCACTGTGCCATGCTGAAGCAAGGGAGGAGCTGCCAAGTGTGGCAGGAGCACAGGAGTGGGCTCCAGGGTGCTCCCAGATGGAGCCAGGCGAAGGGACAGCTGTCAGCAGGCATGGACGCTGCTCGTGCCTTGAAACCAGGGTACAGACCTCTCTGAGGAATCAAATCATTCTTGGATGACATCCACTTGGAAATTCTTCCTCAGTACAAGGCAGAGGTTTTCACTCAGCAGACTGCTCGAGAAGGCTTTCATCCCTTTTTTTTCCAGTCATTTTTCCCTCCTTGTACCAAGTGCTAGCCCCGAGCCTGCTTTTCCTGATGCAAGCCATGTGGGCTGGAGAGCTGTACTGCAGTAAATACTATCTGGGAACCATGTCTTTGTGCATTGCAAGTATTTGTCACTCTTCAGGCCATAAACTTCCCAAGGAGTCTTATTTTTCCTGTTAATAAGGAAACTGAAAATTACAGGATCTCCTCACTAAAATGATGATGTTAGCTTATTTCCGGTGGAACATGGATTGACATGTACATATGCTGCTGACATGTTAGAAAAGCAGATATCTGCTCTCAGACTTGCTAGAGCCCACTCATAGGACACAGATCCAGACTGAGTGAAAAAAAAGGGTGTTACTGTGAAAAATCCAGGATATGTTTCTCAAAGGCAAGTAAATTCCTTCATTTCAAGTTTAAGAAAAAAATTCCCCTGCAAATAACTTAGAGTGGTTAAGAGGAGATATTTAACTGGAGTTCACTAAAGGAAGCTCTAGCATTAAAAATGTCCTTCTAAAAAAGGGAGGACTTTGTGAATGACAGACACAATGCACAACAAAAATCAATAGGGTTTTCATCTTTCTCTTATACATGCTTCTAAGGATAAGTTACCCCGTTCTTCTGAATTCACACTGGGATAGCAGCAAATACTGAAACAAGCACATGTGATTGAATGCACATACCAATGTCTCCATGTTAATTTTCTCTTTCATCTTCATATGTCATCCATAAGTATTTTGTCCCATTTGAACTGAAGCCAAAAATACTTAAAAATATCCAACATTTACTGCAAAACAATTGGCCAAACTGAATTTCTCGCCACCCTCATTAAAAATAAAATTAATAATTTCAGAATTTTTTGGTTCTGCTTTAGATATTTTATTTTTAAACTCTTAATTTTAAGAGTGTAAATCAGTTGCACTTTTGAAATTAGGGTCATCTCAAAATGACAACCCATGTTGGTTTTGAAAGATGTGATGCAGTCACTTACTGTTCCTGTAGCTTAAAGCCATTGTTCAAATGAGACTCAGAAGAAAACCAACTTTCTCCTAGGGTAGATTCAAGGTTTGGTGACCTACTATTCACTATATTAAAAAAATCACAAATATAACTTTACATTTACACAAATGTTTGTTGGACAATACACTGCGGCTCTATCTTAGGTAGGGCCATTAACTTACATATTATAAAAAACATCTTTACTGCCCTATGGATGCAAGGACATGCCTGCAAATATCACCTGAGAAGAAGACAGGCAATTCCAAAATCTCTGACTGCTGCTCTTGGGCGAGGGAAGGAGCACAGACACAAAATCTGGTCTGATAGCTTTCTTTTCCATAGATTTAACAGCTACACCTAAGGTAAAAGGTACTTTCTTGCTTTCTGGAAAATAAGCCATGTTTTAAGCAGTACCTAAGCCATGAAATAAGTTGTTCCTACTGTTCACATTTGCTGGTGGAGAAGGCAGCTGGTACCACTGATGACATCTGAGGAGAAAGGGAAGAGGCATCAGGTAGGCACTGGGCAAGGCCATGGAGGATGTGGTCAATCCATGGAAATGGGCTGCTCTCACAGCAAGTTCTCACACTAAACGTGTCTAAATAGTCCACCAAGTCACAAGGGTCTCATACTTGTTTGGTAGGGTGTTCTTTACCAGCATCATTAGGATTTGCCTTGAGCTGTTTAAGAATTTCACCTTCAAAATACACATTTTGAAAACCTCTTAATGTGGATGATGTTTTTTACAAAATTTCCTGACAGTATTTTGAAGAACAGAAAGTCACACAGATTTTCTGTGATGGGAACAGGATAAGTATTTCATCTGCATGGGGTGTGCTCTATCATTTATTCTGACAACTAGAGCTATATATTTGAATGTGTAAAGAAAAAAAAGGGACACAAAATTCCTTAAAACTGTGATTAAACTGCAAAGATGAACAAAACAACAAAATAAGGGGGAAAAGGGGATAGCTGTATTTGTATACTTCAATTAACTGGTATTGTATAGGTAGAATTAGACATAACTTCAGCTATATATTGGCTGATCAAGTTTCTAACAAACTGCTTCACCCTAAGGAATTTTTGCTACTGAAAGCATTTTGTGCTATTGGGCTTAATTCTGCAGCAGATTCCTTCTAAAAAAGGCCTTAGTGCAAATGAAAGTCTTTCTTTATTGAGGAACCAATGTAACCTAGTAGAGATCCTTGGGGGCAGAACAGTGAAATGAGGGAAAAAAAATTATTCTTGCTCATGTTTTGTTTTCTTGGATTTTTTTTTTTTTTTTTCAGCTAGTGAAACTTGAGGAAACAGTGTGAAGACTTTTGATTAGTTGTTTCTATTAAAAGATCAAGTCCTGCTTTCCACTGGAATACACTCAAGTGTATTATAACAAGATCTCTGTTATCTCCAGCAAACTAAAGCCATCACCATTTACTCCAGCATGAGAACAGATTCTGCCTACAGAGTCAAAGGATACAGTTCTGCCCTGAGGCTTAATTTGTCCTTTTTATAAAGTGACCTAAATAAAGCATTGATGCCACCAGGAGAACAGCAGGTTTTGAGCAAGGCACAGACACCATTTTCTGTGTGACTGCTTCTTGTCTTCGTAATGCATAGCTGTGTGTGTAGGATGGCAGCAAGACTAGCAGCTTTGCTGTCACCAAGTCTGAAAACACTCTGCAGTTGAAAGGTCTACTCTTCTAAATGCTCTACATTTCCTCAAATGTGTTTTCTTATTAAGAAGTTGGTGTGCTTACATGGGTGTGGAGCGGGTCTAGTGTTCAGCGTTTTGGGAGATTTGACTAAGCAGTTACATGTAGCAACCTCAGGAGGCAAACCAAGCAAACCTGGTATAGGGGCTGCACAATTTTTGCAGAATCCCAGTATCATTAGGTTTTAAAAGACCAACCTTTGACCCAACACCACGTTGTCAACTAAACCCTAGCACTAAATGACATATCCAGTTATTTCTTGAACACCTCCAGGGGTGGTGACTCCTACCTGGGCAGCTCATTCCAATGCTTAAGAGCCTTTCCATTAATATGTCCAATCTGAACCTCCCTTGGTGCAGGTTGAGGCCATATCCTCTTGTCCTGTCAGCAGTCACCTGGGAGAAGAGGCTGATCCCCACCTTGCCACAACATCCTTTCAGGTGGTTGTATAGAGCAGTAAGGTCTCCCCCAAGCCTCCTTTTAACCCAGGCTGGACAACCTCAGTTCCCTCAGCTGCTCATCATAGGACTCATGATTTTACTGGGGTTTGCAGTCAATTGGTTGTTATTTGATTTATCTAATGCACAAGGTTGGAAAGCAACACTTGTAACACCAGTCAAGAAAGAAACAGGCTATTTCAGGAGATGCAGGCTCAGGAATTAAAGGGGACACACAGAATCACACAGAATCACACAGAATCACACAGAATCATGTTATGGCTGAGGCTGCTCTGGAGGTCATTGGGTCCAACCCCTCTGCTCATGCAGAGCCACCTAGAGCTAGCTGCCCAGGACTGTGTTTTGACCTATTCACTCATCTCTTAAAGAAATTAAAGCTCTACTGGAGTAGGAGTCAGATGCCACTGACCTCCAAGCCAGTTCGGAGCCAACCATGAATGGAGATTTCTTCTTGCATTTAAATGTGATTTATCACAGTCTCTCTCAACCGCAGTGTTTGCCTGAGGAGTCAGATGACATTATTTTGGAGTTTTGTGTTCTGAGGACACTAAGAAATTCAGAAAGTTCAAGTTTTTCCTTCAGTGAGCTGGCAACTGTGAATGCTTGCTGCAAACAGAGGCTATGAGGGGTAAGATGAATGAGGAATAAAGAATGAGGATTTTGAAGCTACCACAAGAACTGACTGAGGGCAAACTGTGTCAGCTGACATGAAAGGAGGACAGACACATAGTGGAAAAGTAAAATCCCAGGAGAGGAAATCGGTTTGACAACATTTGAGGGAGGTCATTGTCAGCCACCCATTCTCTTTCCCCCTGGGTTTACGGGCTTCTCTGAAGCCACGGCTCTCCGAAGATATCTGAGTTATGCTTCCTTCATATATATGTGAACATCACTCCTTCCTCCCTCTAGATGCAACAGTATCTAAAGGAACTTCAGGAACACTGAAGTCCTTCTCTCTGCTGTCTCTGACTGCAGGTGTTTCCATGCTACAGCCAACACCTGATGAAATGCAAGACAAACCCAGAGCTGAGGTTTCTGGGGAAGAGATCAGAACGGGCATGCTCGTTCGGTATCACAGGAGAGGAGTGCTGATGGAGACCAGCTTCTGACCCTGTCCACCTCAACAGAGTGCTTTAATCTCAGCTAAAAATATCACATTAAGATAAATGGTCCACTTAACAGCTCTCTTTTCTCTTAGGTCAGGTATTTTCTAAGCACTTTGAAAGATGATTATTTCTGAGAATGTTGCTGTTTGGTATGTCTTTTGAGGATATTGGAAAGTCTGGTAAACCAAATTTGGGGTGATACAAGACACAGGGTCCATATAAAAATTCTTTACCTTTTCTCTATTCCTACACTTTGGTTTTTGTTCAGCAGATTCTCTTGGTAGTATTTTCTCAGGTCTGGGGAACCAAGCGGGGCACAGATCCAGCTATGAAGGTCTCAGTGATACAGGCTGTGCTCAGGTACTGCCAGGTAACCACTGCCTGCTCTGAGTGGCATCTCTGAGCATCTGGCATCTCTGGGTGGGCTAGGGAGACAAGGCAGGTCTGTGTCTTGATCCTTCAGTTCCCTCTTGTCGGTGATAAATTACAGATTTCTGTCTGCAGGGGAGGGGGAGGAAGGTTGTAAGAGCTCAGCTTGTCTCACTCCCTGGGTGGAGCACAGCAGCTCACCAGGCTGTAGCTCTGCTCTTCACTCCTTCCTTGGTTTAGGTTCCAGCTCTCCTCTCTCATGCCACTGGGTTTAGGATCTGGAGCTGTCCTGGGGGGTGCCTAAATTTAAACTGCAGAAAACATGAAAACACAATGGGACTGAAGAGGCATCCCTAACTTTTGCTGGAGGAACTTGAAGTGAAACATTACTTCTCTTTCAGATAAGCTAGGAATTATCCACAAGCCCACAGCTTAATAAAGAGGAATGCAAAGAAACTAGGGTAGTAATCAAGCAGCATGTCAAATGGTTCATTCCAAAAGCACAGACCATTGCCAGGGAGGGAGGCTCCTGAATGATTAGAACCAGAGAAAAACAGGTCTGGAAGGGACTTCAGGAGGTCATGTAGTCTCTTCCCTGGCCCCCAGCCAGTTTGGTTATATGTGTGCTGTTCCTGACAGATGTTAGCCTAAATTGTTGAGACCGCCAGTGATGGAGGCTCCACTTCTTCCCCAGGCAATCTATTCTAGTGCTTCCCTAATTGTACCATTAGAAAGTTTTCCCTAATGCCTCAGAAAATTTTTATACACTTCCTTTGCAGCAGCTGAACTCCAGTGCTTCTTGACCTATCCCCTGCAGATGCAGAGGGCAGGTTACGCCTTTCCTCCTCACAGCAGCCTTTATGTACTAAAAAGCTGTTGCCATCCCCTCCCCCCTCTGTTTTTCTTGAGACCACACCAAGCTAATTCCTTCACTATTTCCTTCAAGGTCATGCTTTTTTAGACCCCTTGTTGCTTCCCTTTGGACATTCTCAAATTTGTCCACATAGGTCTCAAATTACAGCCATTGCAGAGGAAAAAAGTACATAGTATTTCTCTGCGTATCTCTCTTCAGCTCTACTTTTTATACACCCTGCACAATGTTTGCCTTTTTCATGACACAGCTTTGTTTAATTTTGTTCTCACCAACCTTAGATTTGTGATCAATTCTGTCAAAGTGCAGCACCTTGCATTTTCACCGTGGAAATTCATCTTGTGTGTTTTCCAGGCCATTTCACTGGTTTCCCGAGGGCACTTTGAATTCTGAAGCACTCCTGCAATGTACTTGCAGCTCCTCCCAGCAGTAAAATCTGCTGAGTTATCTAGCAAATCTCCTTTCCCATCATCCAGACAGTGATAGCACTGGGCAAAACTGACTCTAGCATCCCACATCATCCTGTCCAAGGCATTCATTCACTTAGAGAGCAAACCTTTCCCACTGACCTGCAGGTACAGGTACCAGAACAGCTTGCAAACAGCACATAGACTAGATTGCTTTCTTGTGAAACTTGCAGTGTAAAACTGTCAAAACCTGATTAAAGCAAAGATAGTTGCTATCCAGTACTTCTCCCCTTGTTTCAAATGATTTGTGCTTGGTAGAGCTAAGCTGGATATTAACCTTTTCACCTTTCAGTTCCTCCCAAGAAGTTTGTTTGCTTATTTGTGAAGTATTTTTCAGAGACTGCATTTAGGCTGACATCTCCATGATCCTCTGACTCTACTTTCTGTGTCTTTTCATTGTCCCTTCCTTTCCCCTGACCTTTTCCAGACTCTTGGTAACCCAGCTGCTTCTTGCAAGGCCTCAGTGATAACTGCTGACAAGTCAGAGATATTCTTGTGTCAGACAAGGAAGCTCAGCCAGTTGTAAAGGTGAGCCTACCTAATTCCTCTCTGGTTTGCTCTCTCCTTTTGTCCTTGGAATTAATGACATTAACCACCTGATCACTGCTATAGGGATGATAGATGAAAAAAAAGTCATTAAACACTATGACCTTCATCTCTACGTTTCCCACTCCACCACTCTTTTCCTTACTAGAAAAGTATAGTGATTTCCTCTTGTCCTTGATGCCTCTGTTCTTACATGCTTTTTCTTTTATACCCGCCTTTAGTAATCTCACCTACTGTTAATTTCCTACATTTCCTCTTGGGCCTGAGATCAGTGAAGAGCTCATGATTTTGCTGAATTTGTATCTTTTAACAGATGATTTCTTCCTCTGATTCTTTGAGAAGTTGCCAGCTCGTTTCATCTTTTCCTTCCACAAGACTTTGCAGTTACTGAAGTTTACTATCTTGCATTTCATTTTTTTCACTCTCTTTATGAAGATCTTAAACTTTGTCATTTTATGTTCACTCTCATACAAATTGTGTTTTACGTTTATATTCTCAATGCCTCCTTCTCTATTGTCACGTGAATAGGGGAGATTTCCTTGACCCTTAATGTGGGGAGATTTCCTCAACCCTTAGTGTTTGATTTGTCTGTCAGCTCCCCAGGAAAGCCAAAACCCTTGTGCCTGAGCAGTCTGTGAGTGTCCTGTTTTGGGGACCCTTTGCTGAACAGTCCTGCTGGATAGGACAGTTCCACTGAGTTGTTCAGGGAAATACACCAACAGCATAAGGGACACCCCTCAGCAGGTTTTCCCACTTTATTACCCATCAGCAGATCTTCCACTTTGTTTGAGTATGTTCCCTGCTGCTGGCGACTGCCAGCGTCTCTGAAGGACTCACACCAACAGTTTATGGAATAACACAATTTATTAATATAAAATTGTGACAGGTTAAGGTTCGAGGATTGCTGGGGATAGTATCTGACTGCAAAAATGTATTCAAAGTGATACACAGAGAAGCTCTAATCACCAATAAAAATATTCAGCATGCACAGAGTAGGGTTCTTAGCCAACAGCCGTCCCTGTCCCCATGGGAGAAAAGGCAGGTTCAGTCCATCGACTGATTCCAGCAGTTATGATGGAGTCTTCCCTAACTTTTTCCCCATTCTTGACTTACTTTTATACTATTTCTTTATGTTTAGGTGGAGCTTGAGTGACTTTAGTCATAAATACCTTTGTTACTGATTGGTGTAAGTCTCTCGTTTCACTCTTAAAGATATAGTCAATAAAATATAGAGCACAGGCCCAGTGAGGGGTGGTTGTACCTTGGACATGGGTAACTTTGGGATGGAGGTGTGAGTTAATACTAGGTTATAATAATTAGGTTATAATGAACCAAGTCTATCCAAGGACAGTGATTTCAGTACAGTTGTTGGCTCAACAGTAAGGCATCTTCTCCTGTCTCCCTTGCTTGACAGGTGCTGTGGAGTTTCTCAGCAGCAAACTACCACAGAGATCCCCTCCCTGCAAAGATTTCTACAGAGCCTGGCTGTGGTGTCTCCAGTTGCTCCACCCTCCATTCCTCCCCCTTAGCAGGTGTTTGTGGTTGCAGATTGTGTGGGCAGAATCATCGTGGAGCGTGCCAACCGCATTCCATCCAGGGTGCTGCAACCTTATTTTAACCTATGATTTCTGTACTTTTATAACTCCTGTTAGGATGTGAATATAACTTCTCAGTTTCCTCTGATTTTACCCCCAGCCATCTTTCCATGGGATCGCCAGCCATCTTTCCACAAGGATCAAAACAGAAAAAGATTTTACTGTTTCCTCTTCTTTATCAAAAATTGTCTTTCAAGGAGTGACAGAATTTCTCTCTTTTGCTATATTATTTCCCTTTCATATAGATAAAATACCTCACTACTCTCAAATCTATTTTAATATGGTTCTGTTAATAAGACCTTGTAAGAGTGTCTTGTTAATGTGATCTGCTCTAGAAGGCTCCCCTTCCACTACAAAGTGAGCCTCCTTTTCTTCCTTAATCATTTTAAGAGATGGTCAGAGGTCTATATCCCTCTACCTCCTGGTGAATTTAGGAGCCAAGGGTGTGTAATGCAATAGGTTCTCTCTTCCCCATCCCTGTCTTTTCAGAATGATTTATAAATTATATTAATATTCAGATAATTTTAGAGACTCAGACTATTCTTTGCACATTTTAGGGTTAGATTCTGAGAATTCCCTCCTCTGACCATGGTTTATGGCTGGGAAGGATACCCACAGATATCCAGATGTGAGGCAGCAATCTGCCTACATGAAATAACCATGTGTTCTTCCAAGGAAGTGTCCCCAGAGAGAGTGGATGCTGAATCCCAGATGTTGAAGAGCACTGGGGGATTCACAGACGCAACTTGCCAAGAGCAAGAAGCTTAAACAAGCGCTTTCACATGGAAGACAGGGATGAGGAGTCCAACCACCACCAACCATTTGTTAGAAGACTGAGGAGAGGAGGTGATGAATCCTGGGTGAAACACTCATTTCTGCCTATGCAGATTTGTGACCCCATCACCCAGCCAGAGAAAGCTGAACATCCCGAAATACTGAGCTGGAGGCATCACGTGCCTTCAGGGTGAGGCAGCAGCTAAATGCCTCGTGCAGTTTAACAAGACCGAGTGCACAGTGCTGCACCTGGGTTGGAACAACATCCGGTGTGAACACAGGCTGGGGATGAACAGATCCAGAGCAGCCCTGCTGAGAAAGACTGGAGGGTGCTGGTGTGTGAGGCTGAACATGACCCAGCAACTTGCAGCCCAGAGAGGCAAACATATCCTGGGCTGCATCCAAAGCAGAATGGGCAGCAGCGTGAGGGAGGGGATTCTGCCCCTCTGCTCTGCTCTGGTGACCCCACCTGCAGTGCTGCATCCAGCTCCGGGGTACCAGCACAGGAAGGACATCGACCCGTTAGCACATGTCTGGAGGAGGGCACCAGGGTGATTGGAGAGATGGAGCACCTCTCCTATGAGCAAAGGCTGAGAGAATTGGGGTTGTTCAGCCTGGAAAAGACAAGGCTTCAGGGTGACCCAATTTTGGCCCCCCAGTGCCTTACAGAAGGATCAAGAGAGACTACTTACGAGAGCATTTAGTGACAGGACAAGGGGGAATGGATTCAAATTGAAAGAGACTAGGTTTAGATTAGGTATTAGGAATTAATTCTTTACTGTGAGGGTGGTGAGGTACTGGAACAGGTTGCTCAGGGAAGTTGTGGTTGCCACATTCCTGGAGGTGTTCAAGGCCAGGTTGGATGGGACTCTGAGCAACCTGGTCTAGCTGAAGGTGTCCTTGCCCACAGCAGGTGAAAACTAGATGATCTTCAAGGCCCTCTTCTAACTCCAAAAATTCTATGATTCTATGATTTTCTGAAATGGAGGATCCAGAGTTCCACATAATGTCTTAAAATTCCCCCAAAATGTCATTTGGAGACAGAAGTCCCCAGTCTCACCCCTCCCTTCTTAAGCAACCCAGCAGGGAGGGCTCAGCCTCTGCTCAAGTGATTTTCCTCTTACTCACCATACTTTCTCCCATGAACAAAATAACCCAAATCTGCTCTTGTGGAATTCCCAGGCTGTGGTCTCAAGGCTATATTATTACGTGTACACGTAGCTGCCATTAGCTCTAATAATGTGTGCATTGTTCAGGGTGCAAACAGAGAGCTCTGCTGCCACCACCCATTAGAGTGAGTAGTGCCTTCTGACTTCAGCAGCCCCAGCAATCGCCTGAGGAGCCAAGGCTTGCCAAAATTTGTACCTAATTCTTCTATTTTTCAAAGCACAGAGCTGTGCTCTCTCAGTCTCGAGGAGATTCTGCAGACTTAGGTAGCAGGAAGGATGACAGAAGCTGTCTTCATCTGATGACAGTGTCTGGCTGGTCAGTGAGAAAGATGCAGAAGTGCCAAAGGAAAGCACTGTTTCTTTCTCAGAAAAGACATGTGGTACAGCTGCCTGCATAGCAAGGAGAGATCTGGCTGAGTAACAGAGGCTGGGCAGAACATCTGTTTTGTGTTTCCCAGGCTTCTGACAGCAAAACAGAGTTATTCTGGGGGTTTTGCGAGTCTTGCAGTCATTTTAAACAATGTTTTTGCCAAGTTTTCCACTTTTTGTTAATAAGATTGCTCTTGATATCAAGACACGATTTTACTTCAGGAAAAAAGTCATAAATGTCTGCCATTACCTACATTCCCTCACACTACCTTTTTTTTTGTTTGTTTTCCCACCAAGCTTTTAAATATCCATTCAAGAACTTTGTGAGAATTTCTGTAGTGATAAAAGCAGAAAGATTTCTTTCATGAACAAATGAATGGTTTCTCTTAGAAGAGAATTACATATGCTGCTGCCTTATTTTTTCCCTCCCCCTCTAACTCTTGGTTTCCAGATGTAGTGAAAGCTGGTTTGAGCAGAAGAACATATGTTTTCAGCATGAATTCTGTTGGCAGGGCACTGCTGCACAGTACTGCAGAGTTGCTGCAAGCCATCCCTGACCAGCACACATGTATAATGTGCTCTAGAGATTATCGTGCTTCATTTTTATCCTCCTCCCCCTATTTCAGCAAGTCTTACTTTAATGCAACACTCTAGACTTCGTGCTCTATTCTGCTGCTGAACACCTGAGTGCTTCTATCAATAAAAATGTTACAAACTGAGCTCTCCCAGACACAGGGAAAAGGCAGCTAACTTTAATCCATCCCTTCAGCATCCGGCTTCTTTGATCTGCATCTGAGGCATGTGGCCATTCATATTTGTTAATTAAAAAAATAAATTATATTGTCCAGTGTTCTACTTATAGGTTGAAAGAGTTACTACAAAGGAAGAACCTTGCATGTGGTTCTCAGTGTTTATAGAGATCTTCCTCTCTGCATATTAAAAATGAATAGGATTCCTTATATTTGTCTGGTGATGTTTAGCTCCAGCCAACTTTGGACCAGCTTCTGGCTCACTTGCTCTTTTTGAATAGTCTCTTGCTCCACGAGGAGTAGATTTATGTTGGGACTAAGTACAATTCAGCAAGAGCAAGTGTGCCAAAATGTAGTCCTATAGTAACATCACAGGGCAACTCTACTATAAACATGTCTTATCTTAGCAAGCAATATATCAGAATGATAATGTTTCCATTAAATATATTTTCAATGACAGAAGGTTAGAATCACACTTTGTTCAGTCATAGATGCTTGGCTGAGTCATCTGCTAACTTGCTGCTTGCCTTACTTCTGTCATATATTATCCATGAATGAACACAGCAATTTCCATCCCTATTATTCTTTGGATTCAATCACTTAGTGCACTCCACAAGGCAGCTTTGAGGCCGTCTTTCCATCATATCCTCTATTACTTTAGCTGCCTACTGAATTATCAAACCAGCAATCCATAAAGCCCTTACCGTTCATATTAATTATCAGAAACTGATGAGATATAAGAACATTAATTGAATCCTTTCATATGCTGCTTTTAAATACAAACACAGCCCAAGATGGGATATGCTGTTGTGCATATTGTGCTAGGTAGCAGAACTGAAGGTGTTTGGATAATTAGTATTGTTTCACTTGGCTTAATTTGTCACATAATATAAATAACAGTAGACTCTGTATGTACATCTGAAGACAAAATTGTTTGTTAGATTATTTTCTCCAAAGTATTTTGTGTGTCTTGAACAATTATTCTGGGGAAACACAGTGCTACATTTTTGAAACTAAGGACTAGGCAAAAATTTTGTTTGTGGGAGTGCAGTTTATAAAGAGAGGAAGGAATATGCTGGTGTATGGCTAGATATGGTGACAGACTTGGAATGGTGTAAGCTGTTACCATCTCTGATTTGAGATGTGAGCATGTGGATGTATTTCCTATACCATAATGCAAAAACAAGACAGATGAGCTGAAAGATCTTCAGAAAACTGGAAGTCAATACATCTTTTAAACCCAAGTCATGATTTACAATGAGAATGTTATGTTTAGTTTCCTCAGTTCTCCTGAAATCAAACAACATGAAAATGTTTGCAGATGACTCCAGGCCTTCTTCTGCCAGCAACTGGCACTCATGGTTTAGGCCAGTAGGGAGGGAAGTTGGTAAAGCAGGACAGACATAGGAGTTGAAAGCCCAAAATGTAAAGTTAGGACCCAGAAGTTGTGCTGGCCTGCTGATCCTATAGGCACAGAAACTCCATATGGGCTCGGCATCTGCATACAGGTTATTTCCTAAATGTTGGGTCAGAGCAGCTGGCTGTTTCCTTGGCCCATCAAAGCCGTCAGGAGCAAGGCACTAAGGAAGAGACAAGTAGGGAACTAAGTTCTTATAATACACCTCATATTCACCAACAAATTCATGCCATAAAAATCACAGGAGACATTTAAAGACCACGGTGCACAGGCTTTCCAGCCCTTTGTCTTTCTAGAACAGCGAAGAAGGTATGATGGTGATTTGTGACAGTGCAGACATTTCATTTTCCCCTTGTGCCTGTAAAAGAACAAATTTAACATTGTCCCTTGGAGAGGAGAGCACATAAACTTTAAGCCATAGGGTGCTGAAGAGGAATTTTTCCAACTCTGATGTTGAAGCCATGTCACCATGCAGCAGATAAACCATCTTTCTGTGGATTAGGAAAACACAAAAATTTGAGATTGCAGCCCACAGTTCAGATCCCTCCATCTCCTGAGGCAGGACTGCTCTGAAATTTTTAAATGAATGTTAATTTGAGGTTCAGAAATAGAATTTAAAATAAGGATAAATAAAGGTATATATAAAAAAACCCGTGAAACAAAGCCAGTAAACACCATTTAAAGAGATGATGTAGATGAAAAGTGGATGTATAGATGCCTACATATACTTCCAACCTTGAGAGAGCCACTCACAACACCCCAGGGAGATAGCTGAGGCAACTCCTCTGCCTGTAACACAGAAAAGACTTGTACAGAGCCTGTAACAGCTCCAAAGACCAAACTCTGAAGACTGGAAAACATTTCCAGCAAAGGTAATCATGCTAAAACACTCAAGATGCTTCACTTCTTGTGCACAACAGGCAGTCAGATAAGCCACAGTCTGGTGCTGGTAAGGTTGTCTCTGAACTTCTGGGGGCTCAGCAGGCTGCAAAGGGCATGGGGGATCCTGACCCTCGTGCTGGGAGGAGGGCATCCAGTCTCCCTTTGCAGACCTGCATGCCCTGGGGAATCTGGGAATCTGCTTTTAAGGCTCAAATCCTCATACAAAGTCAGAAATCATGAATATCCAACAAGATCTCACAGCAGCTGAATTCTTGGTGAGATGTTGGGTGGTTTTTTCCTCCCAAAAAAAAAGAAAGGGAAATTGAGGCTCAGCTGCCCAAAGACCATGTGGAAACTTTCTCTTTGTGGTTTCTGCTGAAGAGTTGCTCTGAGGAAAGCCTGGGACTGAAGCCTAAACCTAAGGGGCAGATTTGAGACCTTGCAGATGGGAGAGAGCTGTAATACTACTATTCCTGGCCAAAAGCCCCTCAAATTTGCCTTTATACCTCCACCCCTCTGTTTATGCATGGAGGATGGTCCATTGGAGTAAGACAAACAAGCAGCTGTAGTTAATCCCACTGAGAGGGAGGACATCCCTAGTACTGCATCCACATCCCAAATTCCTGTGTACCTGCTTACGGCTGGGTCACAACTTTGGAGCATCTCTTGAACTTGCATCTTCAACCTGCAGCAAGATACCACATCTGTTCATATCAGTGTGGGCCATCCATCCTGTCAAAGGCATGTAAGGATCTGAGACCTCAATGAATGCATTAAAACTTGAACAAAGATTTTTTTGGGGGTCTCTGAAATGCCAGGACTTGTTCTGGCACAGCATGAAAAGAGGCACAATAGAGGCCAATGGAATGGCTTAGGCAAGCAGGCATTCATGTAATTCACAGAAACAGGAACCAGAATAAGACCAGAACAATGAATGGTCTCAGGATCTAATATTTATTGATAACTTCTGTTTAAAACATTCTCAAATCAACCTAAAAGTATTTATTCACCTATCCGAGTCCTCAGGTCATTTGGCTGTGAGAAGAACTGAGATATTGTTAGTACCCAGGCTTGCATAAGAGTCACAGCCTCATAATTTCTTCTACCGTGAGATAAACGCTGCATTTGCTTCTTGACAGTCTATTTTTGTATGTGAAATTGCTTTGCATTAGCTTTACACACAAAATAGACACTGACTTGTATCTATTAGAAGAAAAATAAACAAAAAATTCAAACAAACCAAAACAAGCAAAGCAAAAACCCAAACAACAACAAAAGACTCAGAAGAAAGGGATACTTCTCAGTGTCATAAGGGTTGCAGTCCTTGATATTGTTTCCAAGTGAATATCCTGCAGGTATATTCCACCAAGCAATATGTTTTCATAGTCAGTTTTTAAGATCAAAGAACACGAGGGGCGTGGTTCAATGATAGCAGGAGATGGACCACGAAAATGCATGTAATAGCCTATCTCAGAACATAGCTGTGAATAAATTAAGATGGGAAATTAAGAGTTGTTTAAAGTCAAAAAGGGAGTTTGGTTCTCAAGCAGCCTGAAAGCAAGGCTGTCACAGCTCTGTGAAATGGGGCAGGTGATGCACATGTCTATGACAGCAGGGGACAACTTGGGACCCAAGAGCTCTGTTTCACACATGTTTTTGTTTTTGTGTATTTAGATGAATGTTTTTCTTCATCTCATTTTTTACATGTTTGGATTTGCAAGCAGGATGCTAACTTTGCAAAACTGATGCCTTTACTGAGTGGAGAAATAGAGACAATATAGGATTTTGATCAGAGAGAAAAGTAGAAAAAGACCAAGAATTTACAGAGCCAATTATTTCTTTTATCAAGTCAGCTGAGTGTAATAGATTTTAAGGCAAGATTTAGCAGTTTATATAGCAAAACTATTCAAAGAAATAGGTTTACCTATGACACAAAAACCTTCTCTAACAGTTTTCATTACATTAGGGTCACGAGGAAAATCCCAGAAATACTTCACAGGGATAATTCTGGACTCTCTATGTGAAAAAATTTATAGTGAGAATTTGGTATTAGGCAAGTTTTACACTCTCATGAGAAACTATTCCTTGATGTCTCTGCACATCCATTATTTTGTTTGCATTTCAAAGGACCTCAACCAAGGGAAGTGCCCAAGTGTTTCAAGACCACAACAAGTTCATCATAAGAAATCGTCTCAGAGAAGTTACAGCAGCCTGAGCTGCAGTATCCTACTGCACACCTAAAACTGCTATTCTGAGATTACTATAATAATGTAAGTATGAAAAAGAGGCTGCTCCAGCCTCCAAACTAACATGGACCAGAAGTTTTAACCATAATTCCTGTAGCTGTGAGAATATGTAAATGGCATAGGAGGACAGGAGGAAATTTTCCTTTTGCAGAATTCATTTTCTGATTGAGATTGGAGCTACTGTATAGGTAAAGATGTAAGCACAAATGGCAGTACTGAGCAGCCAATGAGTAACCTGTTGTTGCCAACAGAAAATGTACTTTCTGCTTGTACTGTTTTATTCTTGTAATGACCTATTCTAATTAGTTTTTAGCTCAATGCACTAGGAGCCATTTGCTAACTGGAATTTTAAATATTAATGCAGGAGTGTTTAAGATGTGTCCATTAAGGCTGGTAAAGTTGTGTTTGATTAACGGGCTTTTCATAAATGCACTGACACAAACTCTTTTTTTTTTTTAATTAATTCAGCCTGCAAATGAACATCATCCATTTTGCTATCATATTTTATCAGTCTGTAAAGTGCATTCTCACTTCAATTTTCAGCCCTGAATGCAGAACACTTTGTGAAAAATGACAGAATTTTAATGAGAAAGTGAACAACATGCCATCAACACCCTTTCGCCAGTAAAAATGGAAAAACATCAAGCTTTAAATCATGTTCCCTCCACACCTTTGGACATCTGCGATTCTGTCTGAGTCCTCAAAATCTGCTATATCTATCACCAGGTGCAGCCTTTAAACGCCGAGGAGCTTTCTGCTTCATTGGTTGGCATGGCAACAGTTGTCAAATCATCCCTTGATAATGCTCTTTAATTGATTGTATAAATTATTTCTGAGATACGTGATTGCAAAACGATGTACCGAAGCTCTTAAGTACACTGATAGGAGTCTCTGCATTTAAAAATGCACTGCATTCGCTGACCCTAGCTGAGAACCTGACCCTCTTACAAGCCTGAAATTCTTTAGATGAAGCATAAACGTCAAGCATTGAGGAAAAGTTCAAAATGATGGCAAAGGTATAATGTGCTCCAAATGCATGTTAACAGTTATACCAGGAAAGGTGGCTTACAAAAACATCAACAGCAATAAAGCTGTTGTTACTCGTTTGCTTCTGCACACAGAACTAAATGGTCAGGGACCACAGAGATGCTTTCTTATCCATTACACTCTGAACTGTTTGAGATCACTAACTACTAGTGTAAACTCCAAGAGTAATGTTTCTCTGGCCAAAAGGAGACATTTGCAGTGGAAATGCCAATATTTGAGCTGGTTGTCTAGACTTTTGTGGCCTGCAGAGAGAAAGATACATTTCTAAGACACATTAGTAAATTATCTAAAGAAAATCAGAGCAATTGCTACATTCAAAAGGCCAACTTTCCCTCTATTAGCTATAAAGGGCTCTTGGTATGACTAGTTCAGATGAAGGTACCTGCTTTCCAGATATCAGAAGTAAACTCATATTAATTTTTTCCTTCTGTCTTTTGCATTTTATTTTTTTTCAACTTGTTCCATGATTTATGATAACTGATAAACTCTTTCAAGTTCATGCTTAAAGTTATCTATTTTTTGCAACTCTGTTTCCATTATCGTAAAATATCTGAATGTTGAGATAAATATCCTCTCTGAATAAAATAGTGATGCCTAGATCAATAAGTATTCACTAAGATGAACATTGAGTTTCCCTTTGTGCTTGNCTATTTCATCTTCCCCAACATATTAATCTATTTTTGTCTGTAAATTCCGATGTCATAAATAGTAATAATTAATAGACTTTTGTATCTGTGAACTGCAATTGGCCCTTAACATGTTGAACAAGCTTTAAATCCCAACTAGCATTTCAACACATGGATGAACATAGATAATGATTTATAAAGATATGCAGGGCTTATCTCAGCTGTAAAGCACAACATTTCACTGACCCTCAGAGAGAAGTTTAGCCTCTTTGTGACGGACACCCTCTATCTCCATGAAGCAGGGAAGGAGGTGTCTTTTGGTGAGAAAAGGGTAATTAAAAAACCTAAAACATTACTAATAGAATTTAAATGTCTTAGATTTAGATAGAAAGATGGGGTTTTCTTAGGCAATGCAAAATCCCACATCCACTGATACAGAAAAGACCTTGCAGAAAAGAGGTCTTTGTGAAGATAAATAGCCACATATCTGTTGTATATTTATCTTTCCAAAATGTAGGTCATAAGACAAGCAGTGTCCCACAGCATCATATGGAACTGGGTTCTCCTCATACCAATGGTCCTCTCATACTCATTTCTCTTGGTCCAGCATAAAGAGATTAAATATGTGCACAGACACACATATATATTTCTCTTCATGTTGGTAATTGGAAAATGGCAGAGAAATGGTTCAATCATCTTCCTATCTAAAAACATGCAAGGTGTTCTGTACCAAATAGGCTTAGGTCCTGGAATGGGTCCAGAGGAGGGTAACAAAGATGTTTAAGGGACTGGAGCATCCCTCCTACAAGGACAGGCTGAGGGAGCTGCTCCTGTTCAGCCTTGAGAAGAGACAACTGAGAGGGGATCCCATCAATGTCTATCAGTATCTGAAGGGAGGGTGTCAAGAGGATGGAGGAGGCTCTTCTCAGTGGTGCCAACAATAGTCAAAGAGGAAATGGAGAGAAACAGATGCACAGGAAGTTCCACCTGAATATGAGGAAGAACTTCTTCCCTGTGCAGGTCACTGAGCATGGGAACAGATTGCCCAGAGAGGTTATGTAGTCTCTATCTCTGGAGATACTCAAGAGCTGTCTGCATGCAATTCTGTGACATGTGCCCTGGGAGGCTGAGCAGAGGGGTTGGACCAGATGACCCTCTGTGGTCCCTTCCAACCTGACCCGTTCTGTGATTCCATGATTCTGTGAATTTGTGCTTATCCACCCATGTTGGAGTCCATTTGGTGCTTGCAGTGCAGGCACTCTCCAAGAGGCAAAGAGGAACGGAGGATTCTCCTTTATGTTCAATTATCTATTCAGTAATTATATATTGCTCTCATTTCTGAAAGTTGTAGGTTTTTCTAGCACACAAAAAATAAAGAATTAAAGTATAGAATAATCATAAAATGAAAGACAAAGAAGCAGCATCTATTTTTATGTATCTAGAAGATATGATCTATCCAGATTATAATCTAGACAGAGATTTGGGTAAAGTATCCTTATTCTTGGAAGAGATTAATATGCCCAGTAACGTTGATATATATAACTGGCTTGACTTGCATTTATCTTCTTCAGCCTCAGATTGAAAATTTTCAGGAACTGAATTGTGTTTCTTATTTTTACTGTCTTTGTAAATTCAGTTTTTGTTCTCTATCTATTTGTCAGAAATATTGTAAATTCATCAAACTCACACATTGTTCACCATCTAACCAGAGAACAGATAAATATATATGTCAGACCTCCTTAGTGAAAACTGTCACTGGTGAATGCCTGTTTTCCCTCCCTTACATGCTACCAATACCTTATGCAGCGGATGATCAACAGCTGCTGCTGCCAAATGAGCCTGAATATTCAGCACTGCCCCCTCAGATATGCCTGGTGTTGCAACACCTTTGAAAACTTGAAAACCAAACAAACTGGCTGCTTTATACCTGAAGAAAATTATTTTCTAGAAGAAAGGGTCTGTCCTGGAGGAAGGACCTTCTTAGCCTGAGTGCTTCTGCTGAACTCAGCGCAGGAATATTTCATGGCTGAGAAAGACATTGCAAAGGTGGGAAATCCCCACTGGGGCTCGCAGCTGAGAGCCAAACATCCTAAACTCCATCTGGCAGCAGCAGGCAGGCTGGGAAGATGCTACGAGCCCGGGTAGCACGTGCCTGCAACAAGTGACCCACTTAGTCTGCAGCCTGCTGTGTCGGTGCTGACACAGTGCCACGGGATGGGGGATGGATGGACGGACGGACGGACAGACAGATGGACAGATGGATGGACAGACGGATGGATGGATGGATGGATGGATGGATGGATGGATGGATGGATGGATGGATGGATGGATGGATGGATGGATGGCCTCCCCTAGGCTGCTGGGGCACCTGCTCGTCTCCCTGCAGCAGCTGGCACTGGCTCTCCCAGTGATCCTGTCCTCCCGTCCTCGGAACTGGCTGTCCCCCATGTCTTGAAACAACAGGAAGAAATAATATTCAATTCAATCAAACGAGATTGCGTTAGGAATTAGAACTTTTTTTAACCCTCTCTGATCTGTTATATCTGGGGTTGAGTGATGGAGGTAGTATTACACCTCCAGCCCTGGAAATCTCCCAAAATGTGTTAGAAAAAGTGGACACCACTTCAGTATTACTGATCTTTGCCTTTTCAGGTCTCCTTGGTCCCTGGTCATAGCATATGTGGGCCCTTTCCAGTTTCAGACAGGATCTGTGCAGATTCTGGAAGCATGTATATGCACATACATACATATATATACACACGCTTCAGCTGAAAAACTGTAGATCTCTTCATATAAGGAGGGATTTAACTCAGGAAAAAAACAAGCGACTCTGGAGGCTGAAACAAGCTGGAAGCAAATGTTGTAAGGGAGGCTCCCCCTCCTCCATGTGCGTCCCTTAAAGATTTCTGGTTATTCTGAAACCGTATTTCCACTCCAGCATTTTGCCTTGCTTGGAGGCAGCTGTGAAATAGCAGCAGCTGATTAATGCCAGGTGTACATTCAAATCCACGCATCTGTATTTGTTGCTGCAAACTTAAGTAAACAATGACCAAATGTGGCTTTTCTAAGTGCAGTTTGAACTGTGTGTGCATACAGAAACTTAATCACTGTCAGCTGCTATGTCGCAGGCTCAGAGGGCCCTAACCACAGAGGAAAGCTCAAAGGAAAGTTCAAAAGGTATTAACCACTTGACACATCTTGTGTTTTGGGAGATATTTTTGGATAACTGGAGAGTGATAACAATTTTTAGTCTCAAGTCTGCTTTTCGTTTCTGGGGAAGAAGACAGAAAAGAGGATTTTCCCCCCAAATTATCTCAGTTCATTGATTTTACCGCCTGTATCACCACTGAACAAAGTACCGGAAGGGCTGATTCACCTAAGGCTTGTCCTTTGTGTGTAGTGAATGGGCAACATCAGGGAAATTCCTCTTACCACTTAAGATAGATTCACCTTTCATTGTCCCTGTGACTGGGGGCTCCCTGGTGAGTTGTTTCAATACTTTGCTTTGACTAAGAGAAAACAGGGAAATAAACAAAGTTAGTTTCAGAAAACCAGGATGCAGTATTGTACAACCTGTGACAAAGACAGTGATGAAAGCCTGTCCTAACTGAAGTCAGTGATGAAAACTGGTGATTTCAATGGGAGCAGCATTTTATCCAGTATTTGCTGTGAATGCAACATCCATCTTATCTCAGGTCTTCAGACAACAATAATAATAATAAATGAAAAGCATCATCTATCTCAAAACTGCTGGCCTGTATATAAAATTTGTTATCAAGCTATAAAAGCTATTTTTGATGCCTAAACAAGAAAAAAATTAGGGAAGGGACTGAATATGTTGTGAACAAACACATGTGAGAAGGAGAGAGGAGGGAGGGAGTAGAAGTTAGTTCTGAAGCTGTGCTGTTGGAGTATGCAGACTTGGCAAAACAAGTCACATATGTATGTCATCAGGAACTTGAAGTCTCTGAGTAACATGAAGTTGGAGCAGATGCTGACTTGAAATCTCATTTGTAGCAGGGTTAAATCATGTGTGGGTAATTATTAAATATTAAAAGCACAAGTCAAAAAGATTACCCAAAGAAGGAAAAAATGGAATATTTCATAAAACTTCTTGATGAGGAGGTGCTGATGAATGAAGACAGGCATAGGGATGGATTTAAGCGCCAGACTGAAACATTATCAATTTTGCATGCCAGGTGTTTTATAAAGGCTACAGAATTCCCACTGTATAACCCTTGTCTCAGGTAGAGTCCTTTCCCATCCTTGGACTCCATCTTTTCAATCCCTTGTGGGGAAGGAAGAATATGAAAGCAGCACTTGGACTGGCAGAGTCTTGCTCCTGTTTAACCTCATTTGTCTGTCATTTGTGGACAGGAAGTAAAAATCTCTTAAGGCTTCTGGCGCTTTGAGCCCAATGAAAACCCATAAAACTGGGTTCCTAAGGGACAAGCCAGCTCTTAGACTATGATTACAGGAGGACAGTGGCACTGGAAAAAGCATGCTGTTTCTAGAGACTTTGGCACAGGTCTTAGTGGAGAAGGGTGTGAGACTATCCAGCCCTCCACTGTAACTGCTTAAATTGGAGCTAAGGCCACTTGCTCCCCCCAGGATGATTTCTGCCTTTCAGGAGTGAGTCTTTATGTGAAGTTAAGAAAGATGGACTATATTTTAACATAAAACCTAGCAAACAAACACCCAATACCTGAATACCTGAATTTTCACAACTGTACATCCAACCACAAAGACTTTTAGCATTTTTGAAGTAGGAATTCAGGCTGTGAAGAGCTAGAGCAGAACTAAATATTATTTCAAGACTTGATATTTTAAGATGATATTTATTTTCTTAATCTGCCTCACTTTTATTCCTCGTGGACTAGGTGTAAGCAGCAGTGCAAAGAAAGAGGAAAAAATCCAGCTGTAAACCCCTGAACACTCTTCATTTATCAGGCTCATGCCTATAATTCTTATGATAGTCCCAACATCCCTATTAAAAAGTCTAAATACACCTATAACTTTCCAATAACAGACCTTTTTGCTCTGTCTTGGCTTTCTGATTACATCTTCTTGAAATCCAAAGAAAAAGCTGAGCACAGTTCATAAGTTCATAGGGAAGTTCATATATTATGGATATGCTATTTTTTCAGAGACGGATTTGGGGATTTAATGTCATTTGTTGAATTACAAAGGCGCTCAAAACTTCAGAGTATTATCCAAGTACAGTATCCAACACTTGAATAATTTGCTGCTTGCAGAAGAACAAATATAGTGATACCAGCTAGCCAAAGATAAATTGCAATATTTATCAAATGTTGGGGTTTTATTGTGGCAGCTACTGTGTTTCACAATTTACAGACTAGTATTCTCCTAATAGTACAGTAAAATTGGATTTGAGAACAACAGGATCTTATAATATCAAAGCTACTGGAGAACATTCTTCAACATAAGCTCTACACTAGCTCTTTATGTTTTAACTCTCCCTATAAAAATCACAGAAGGTAATACACAAAATCAAAGAGAAGGGCAATTCTAGAAAAAAAAACCAAAAAGCCTTAAGAGTGCTGAGCACAGAGGTGGGAGGAGGGATTCAGGGTGGGGCAATGCATGTTTGCTTTACCACAGAGATGCTGGGAGCTCAGGTGACCAGGTGTGAAGGCTGCCACTTCCCTTGATGTCCCAGCCACTCCTGGCTGTCGGCCTCAGCACCTGGATCCCTTTGCAGCTGCACAACCTTCTCAGCCAAATTCTTGAAAAGACAAAGGTTACGTTGTGCTCTCTGCTGTAAATACACAGAGGCTGCTGCAGCCGCAGGAATGGAAATGAGAGCAGAAGCCAGCCAAAATTATTGCTATAAAATTGCAAATGGGCATTTGGAAAATTAATTCCCATCAGAAGTTTTCATGAAGGCTTTACTTCGGCTGATAGGTTGCCCAATCTGAGTATATAACCTCAGGCCTATGTCTTTTCTTGATATTAGTTGTATATTAGTGTAACTTCATTAACTTGGCTGCATTATTTCCAGATGCCCTTGGAGGACAGAGAACATCTTTGTTTATCTGGTACGTCTGAGAGTAGCAATCCTTCAGCTCAGCCCGTCTGAGCAGTGCTGGAGGAGGAGACTGGACCTCCTCCTAAGCAGGGCAAACCGTCTCCCTGCCTGAGCCAAAGTTCACTGCCAAGTGATGCTCTAGTAGTGCAGACAAAAAAGACCTTGTTTCACAGGATAATGATGGGTACATGAAGATTCACTTGCTAGCAAAAAATGTAATTATTCTTCTCTCTTAAGATGTCTTTAAAGAAATTAGCTAGATAGCAAAATCTTTTGACTGAACCAGAAAAATTATATTAAGAATACATAAATATTTGTAGATATTCAAGGTAGAGAGAAAATTTCACCCTGGAAGCTCATCTACTGTCATGAGAAAAATTCTTTCAGAAGCTAATAGTGTTTCTGAAAGAGTTGCAGTGCTATATCTGAGAGTGGAGGAGTGTTTACTTACTTTTCTTCTAAACTTTGGTTGGAATAAGATCATCCCTCTCACTCCCCTCAGAATCCAGTATAGTTGGCTATTGGAAAATTTTTCAGGTCTTTGGTTCCCCTGAAACTTTCTTGCTAGGACTGCTCCTTTAGCAGTCTTATTGCTAGTTTAGTTTCAGGAGCTGGGGTGGGACCTAGAAGCAGGTTGCATAATTTTCATTTACAATTGTGCCATTCAGTGCCATGGGCTGTCATTAGTGTTTTATTATCTAGGGAGACCAGTGCAAGAGACCACCCTTAAGTCACTTCACATCTTACAAGACCACCCTAAGGTTGCCCAATACATGTGATTCTGGTTTGCCTTTTTGAGAAATACACTTTCATTAAGATTTTTCTCAAACCCTTGAATAATTCCTCAAGACTGGTTTCATTGTACAGAAGCTGCTGAAGTATGGGATAAAAAGAGACTTCATAGCTGCTCTCCTTTTTGGTACATTATAACAGTGACGTCTACAGGTGGAGCAGAATTACAAATTTATTCCTGATGAAAGACCCTAATGTCAGTTTTCATCATTCTTTGTGTTTTCCATTTCACAGAGATACATAAAATTATGTTTGTATCCATACATTTTACTATTCCAATGTGAAATTATTGATAGTTGTAGATTTTGTGCATGATATTGTTTTAAGTGCAGCTTTTTATTTTCTTTTTTTGTTGGATGTGGGTTTAATAATGTGGTGGGAGGATAAGGAAACTCCTGATGTGCAAACAAATAATGTTATTCAGCTGGCCTACCCGATATCAAATGTGAAACTTCTATGTTAAAATGGTAATGTTTGGTGTCTATGCAGATTTAAAAACTACAGCTGGGTACGAAATGTTCACCATTCCATGTTTATTATGAATCATTCTTTGTTTGTCCTTTTTTAAACGTTCATCATACATGCAAATGCATAATGCATTTTTCCTTATTCAGCCTAACACAGATTCTGTGATCCCCTGTGAACAATCAGCCTGGGAAAGGCTTTGCTGTCTTAACTCATCGCATACACTGCAGCTTTGTGCCTGTTTATTGTGCTTTTTGTCCACACTCAGCAGAGAAGAGAACTGAAATGTAGCAGTTTTTAGTCCTCATTTCTGAAGCACCAAATCCAAAGGTTTCCCAACTAATCAAAAAAACTCCACACCACCCCCCCGCCCCCAGCATGTGAGTAGCCTAGCAATCTCTAAATAACACTTGGTTTGCATATAAGAAAAGCAATAACAGCTACTGTGAAATGGAGCAGGATGTTCCTTGCACACTCACACACACAGAGCGTATCGAGTAGGTGCATCCTCCAGCTTCCTTCTGCACAGTGTCGTTTTTAAGAATGCATAATTGGTATGCACCATTGTACTTTAAACTTGCAAGTCTTCTGTAGTTCAATTAAGTGTAATCACAGTGTTCTGCCCATGTATATCCCTGCATGTGACAGTGTGACAGCATGATTACAAAGGGGTGAGGAAGAGAATGGTAATGTGGCCTTTACATGACTATGAAATGAAGTGCTGTAACATAGAGTGTGTAGGTTCATTTGCCATAGTCTGGGCAGATTTACACCTAGGAGACTGTTAAGGAGAAAGTCTAGCATCAGGCTTGAGCATGGCACAGCCCTTTACCATCAGATAAAGAAACTAACCTCATTCACCAGTGGTGGTGACATAAACACCCAGCGCAGCTGTGGGGTCCTGGACACCAAGGCTCAGAACAAACTGCAGGTCACTGACAATGTTCTTGCCAGCCAATTATGATTCCTCTTCCTCTTTAATTACTTTTCAATTGAGGTGGGACCCAGATATTATCACTCTCTGCTCCTCTGATTCAAGCAGCCGACATAGGGAGCATATATCGGGATCTCAAAAACATTCAGAAAGGTGACTGAAGAATGCTGCATGCAAGTACAATTTTTGAAAATTTGATATGGTCTTTGTTGGACACTTCCTCTGCTTATCTGCTTGTATTTTCACTTTCAAGTTGATAACACCCAGGCTGAGTTGAAACATAGTGATATTTCTGCCATTCTCTTCTGAGTTCATTGTGACTTTTTATCATCAGCAGAAATAGAGGGAGACTGAATTAAACAGAAGCTGCAGAACTTGGAGCTTGTGATAACAATACAAATGGATTTTCTCTAACAGAGAAAAACAGCTGTCTCCATTATTTGAATGCTTCACCTTTCTCCATTCCATTAATTGGGTCTTTGATCACAAGCTGAGGTGGAGAGGCCCTGATAAGGAATAAGTTATTAGTAAAGTAGCCTAAAGGAATGAATTGGGCCTAGTACTTGCTGCAGAAGATGAGATAAACCCATAATGCCTGTGTATGTGAGTGGTAGAGAGTGATAGGGCCCGCAGACTGCCCTGAACTGCTTGCAAGAAGACTAATACTCTAGTGCTATGATAGCTAATGCAGGATATAAATTTAGCTCCCGGGAATGGAATAGGATAAAAATTCCATAAAGAGTTTTCTGTAAATGGCTTACACTTTTATATCAAACTGTGTCAGAGTATTCATAAAAAAAAAAAAAAAAAATTCTTGATCTCACTGTATGTTGAACACAACTGGAGGCTTTCAGTATAAGAAGAGGGAAAAATTACTGTTACATTTTTTCACCAAGACATTAATAAGAGCACCCTTTGAAGTGCAGTAAAGCTAAATTGGAGGAATTACATTTGATTGAATCTAAGCCTGTTTATTTTTTATTTCTGCAGAGCAGACGTTGAGTGATTTGTAATACTTCATTGGAAATCTTCAGGAACTTGCTATCATGTAATCCATTTTTTTGCTGAAGAATACGACCGCAGGGGACAAGGCCATATTGGTTTGTTGTTAATGTACTGGAAAGAGGTACTATGGAGAAAACAGTTAATATTAAATTACGAACACAAGGTTATCTTTCTGCTGCACATGCTCCACTGCCCTAGGCAGGGGTAATCTGTTAATAGCATTCAGCCAAAATGACACCATTAAGGAACCGAAGCTACACATCTTTTGCAAGCTGAATGATGTATAAAGCTGGTTTTCTATCATCCTAGATGCAATAAATTATCCATGCTGCTAAAAATTGATACAAGTCAGAAGTTTGATAGAACCGGCACCCCAACACAAATGGAAGTGCTGCTTGTCAGGAAAGGACACAGAGATGTGAGTGCTGCAGGCCTACCTTTTATTTGTGCCTCTCTTTCCTCTTTTCTGATTTTTCGTGTTTTAAGTGGCAATCTGGCACATTGCCTACAGTGGCATGTAAATGGTGGGAAACCAAATGTGGAAAGAGAAAGGCAGAAAATGTATAGCCCATAAAGCAGTGTAGATGAGGAAACACTAAAGATGTATGTCCCTGGTCTAGCTTGAATGAATCACTGATTTTTACTATCTGTTCTTCATTGCAGTTGTCTCTGTGAATAAAAGCAAAGGCCAGGTTCAACAGCTTCTACTTAAGTGCAGCTATCTAAGAGTGCTGCTCTGGATTACTCCAGCACCATCCTGTGATACATGAGGTCTCAATTCCTCACACTGAAACTGTTCCACGTTGTTATGTCGTAATGAAAGCTTTTTATTATGACAGAAAAGCCAAAACAGAGTGTTGGGAGCCCTTTTAACTGTAGGAATAGACAGGATAGTTTTCCTTTCCAAAAATTAGCTTCTTTGACTGCATGGATTTACTGTTGGCTTAGACTCTGTCAGAAGGACCTGAAGTTAGATCCATGAAGGTCACAGTACTGCATTGTATTTAAACCCTTAAATAGGATAAAAATGTTGTCCTCAAACTCTTTGCCCAGCTAATTCTCATTCCTGGGAAGACTAAAGCCTCTATGAAGTCTGTGGTTTGTCATTGAATTTGCCTAAACTTGTCCCAAGAGAAGTTGGAGCTCTTGACCCTCAATGGTATTGAGCAGCATCTCACACACCTCGCTTCCTGTTCTGCTTCCACTGGATGTGGAAATGAGCCATCCTCAAGGGGTGCTCAGCAGATGTGACTCTCAACCACCTCAGTGGAAGGGTTATCCCTTTTCTTCCCATTTGTTTAAGGCTTCAACTGAGAGCACAGAGGAGAGAGTTCAGCCTCAACATGAGCATCACTGATGATGTTCAGTGGTGGATGGCAACACACACCACCCCTCCTATTTTGCAGGAAGTAAAGTTCAGTGGGCTGGTAAAAAAGCAAAAAGGAAGAGGTGGGATGTTTTTGGGTCTTCTAGATAGGCACTCGAGTGAAAGGGAAAAGGACAGAGAAACCACGGCTTCACTCACTGTGCCAAAAACTAGTGTTTCAGCTTTTTTGTCCTTTGTCCTCTGTATTCTTTTACTCCACTCAGTAATGACACCTGGCTTCCCCTAGGGTAGCATAGTCTGTTTGAAACTCTACTAAGGTACCACTGAGGAGGTAGTGGTTAGATAATTTGATGGACTGCACAGATGAGCTGTCTATATTCTGCTGTCTGAAGGTATAGACCAACCCTGGGGACCCACCCCTTGTAATAGGATCGATTTGCCATAAATATATATTTTTTCAATTTTACTAGAGCTTTTTAAGTAGAGGGTTTTTAGAAGTAGAATCTCCATGAGGGCCAAGCAAAAGCAACAATGCTAAGCTTTTGTCACTCCAATTTTTGCATGGTTTAAGGGCACCTGCATCCCAGTACAACACAGAAGAAAATGTCCTACATAGATTTAAGTAAGATTTATTTTGTTTCAGAGCAGTGCAATATGACTGAACAAAAAAATTCATCCTGTTGAGTTCCAGTTCTTCCTTGTTCACTGCCTTGTGGCAAGATCCCTTATGGTACCCCAGCAACCTATCTCAGATAGCCTAGATATCTCCTCACACAGGAGATATATACGTATATACAAGTTTTCTGTTGTTTCATTGCTTGTATTTGTAAAAAAAGTAACAGAAGTAATTACATCAATCCCAGCTCGTCATCAGAATTACCCCATGCCCAACCATATCCACGTACCATGAAACACACTGCCAGGACTGCAATAGCCACAAGAAGGAAAAGTATGATTAAAGCACTTAGTACCAGATGGGAGGGATGAGTATTTTTAAAGGCAGCATGAAGGCTCTCAGACAGTTATTTGATACATACTGATACTTGAAAGATTGAGAGCGGAATTATTATGGTATATTAAATCAAGATAAAACAGAAAAAGGGAAGGCCAGATTACTTTGAAAGAGCAAAAATTATTTGTAACAGACTAAATAAGCCTCTAAAAACTCATTAAGAAGGCCTAGATTCTGAATGATGAGATAAATTGCGTTCCTGAGTATGGGAGCATAGCTTCTTGTATACTCATTCAGACCCCTAGTTATATATTTATTGGAATTGTATAGGAAATTTATTTTAACCATTGAAAGCCAAATTTGAAGTCTAATTTTTTTGCTTTGTTTTTTCATTTTGCATGAGTTTAAAACTGTCTCTTGCTCCAAATCTAGGGAAGCTAATTTGATTTTGGTAAATGACATGATTACTGATGTAGTTTCTAAACCTCAAACTAAACTGAAGAGATGATATATGATATATGAATGTAATTTAAGTCAGATCTCTAGAGAGGAACATGCAGTAGTCTCACTGTCATTTACAGCTACAGAAAGTAATTGAAAAAGTGCTATTAGATTAAAATAGTATTCTTTTAATCTTCCTCGGTACAGGTGTAGGTGGCTGACGGTCCCTCTAATGAGTTGGTAAGGAAGGACCAAGTCTGATTAAAAATATAACATTTTCCCGCAAGAATTTCCATCGCTTTTCAGAAAAAGCAATTTTCCCTGTGAAAACCCCTGAGCAGGAAGAAAGGCAGAGGCACAGAGCCCCTGCCTGCAGTGTGGCACGACAGGCACCATTTCGGAGTCAGCGTCACCCTTCCACCACCAGCCTCAGCCTCTGGCTCCCCTGGGCGAGGAGTTACACCTTGGCACATCAAATGACCACATGCAGCACAGGGTCCCTGTGCATCTGGTGTTGCAGGAAGGATGGGGAGATTTGATCTTTCCTGAGCCACCACAGCCTGGATGAGTCTCAGCAAACTTCTTTGCTAGTGTTTGCTCTCTATTCTTTCAGAAAGAGCAGAGCTATAGGCAATTTTTGCAGCCCTTGGCAAATTTAGTGATATGCAAAGTACTTTTCTCGAAGCTAAATGCCTGTTTGGTGGCTTTGGGAATTTACAGGTGGAATACATCTGAGGGGTCTACTTTATCCATAAATAATCCCACAGCAACAAAGAGAAATGCACATATCAGCAAAGGTCTGTTTCTTCTCTCAGGGCAGGGCTGGTCCTTTGAGTGTCCTCCTCAGACCAGCAGAGCAATCAGGGCTTGTCTGGATTTAAACTAAGGAGTCTACCCTACAACCCAGTGATTTCTTTTTCACATGAGTCTTCTGATCGTGAAAAGAAATTTGCCTCATCCTATAGTTACAATGAAATGTTCTTTTATCTAATTACTCATTCAAGTCACTATTGATATTATTGAACTATGGGTAAAATACACAGCAGTCAGAACTAACAGAAGACAAACAGGCCTTAATAAAAGGATATACATTTTGCACCTTATTGAGCTGCACAGCAAATATTATACTAATATTATACATTATGCTGTCTAAAGACAGCATCTGTGTGCTGTTGTTAATAGGATAAACATTGCAGATTACATGTGTTTTCCTGTCGTTGATAAAATCTGATATAAACTGGAGTGTCTTGAGTTTTCAGTGAGATCAAAATTATAGGATCTAAGGGATTCAGAAATGCCAAGGGAAGCACTCTTTTTGACCACGGATCTCTATAAAAGAGAAGGAAGCAGGAGAGAGGATCCGAACAGTCATGTCAGTTAAAGGGAAATACTGGGGCAGGAATAAGAGGAACCTATGGATCAGCACCCAGCTGCATCACGAGTGTCACAGCAGGACTTCACCTTGTCTTTCGAACAGGCTCTCTTCAAGGGACAAAGATTGCGGGGGAGATATGTGAAAAAGTCAGTTGAGAATTTTTTTAGCCAGTGGTTCAGAGCCTGACACGCAAACATTTGCAATGGAATTTGATACAGGAGCTGATATTGTTTCAACACCTTTTCCAGTGCTTTGTCAGATATCAATCAAGTTTGTGGATGACTTCAAACTGGGCAAGAGCTAACAATACACTGAGGCAGTGGGTGATGGGGAACCCAGCTTCAACAAAGCCCAAGGCAAAGCCATCCTCCCAGGATGGAACAACCCCATGCAGCACTCCACTTTGGCTGATGCATGGCTAGACATGAACTTTGCAGAGACAGATCTTGGTGGGGCAGCAGGCTGAATATTAAGTCAGCAATGAGGCCTTGAGGCAGGGGCATCCAGGGCTGCATTAGTCCTTTCTGGTGCCAGAGGAATGATCAATCTCCTCTGCTCAACACTTGCGAGAAGCACTGTGTCAGTTTTGAACTTCTTAGTCCAAGAATCATCAGCAAGCTGACGTGAGTCAAGCAGAGTGTCACTAAGATGTCCAGGGGCTGGAGCACACAGTGTATGAGGAGAAAATGAGGAATTGTTTGGTCTAGGGAAGACAAGGAGAAGGATGGATCTAATTATCGTCTTCCACCACCTAATGGGTGTTTACAGAGAAGATGAAGTCAGACTTTTCTCAAGGGTGCACAGTGAAAGGCAGGAAGCAACAGTTGCACTTTTTGGCAGAGAAATTACATCTGGATATTAAGAAAAAAAAAAGTTTTCTATCATAACAGTGGTTAAGCAAAGCAACAGGCTGTCTAGAGAGATGGTGGAGATGTCCTTGGAGATTTTCAAAATTGACTAGAAAGTATCCCAAGCAACCTGACCCAACTTTGATGTCAGTTGTCCTTTGAGGAGATGGGACAAAGTGACCCTCAGAGGTCTCTTCCAACCTGAATTGAACTGTGATTCACTACCAATTTTTTAAATGTGTCTCTTTGAAGTCTGCAGAAATATCTTCTATGGAGAACAAGCTCTTTCTCTCTAATTTTAACCATCTGAAAAATAGGTTGGGGAATTTGAAGAATGTGAAGTTAAATCACAACGTGATCTACAGAGCATGGTGTTTGCTTCTGGTTAAGTCGGTGATAGCCAGAAATCATTAGACAGGTTGGTGTTGCTGTCATTTTGACAGGTGATCAAAGAAGGAAAAGAATAAACTATTACCTTGCTCCCAGTTTGTTTAAAGACACAAAGAAATGATGGAGTGACCAGACTGGGATGTATTAAATTTGTTTTCAAAAATACTGGATTTTGGTTATAGGCATTTCAGGACAAAAATTTCAAAACAACTAATCCCCACTTTAATGAGGAAAATCTGTGTACAAAACCAGCTTTTGGACACAAATCACAGTGCTTGTGCCTCTAAGTAACCAGTTGCTAATGTAAATCAGGTGCTCAGAGGAAGAAGTGGTTTGAGTCATTTATTGTGGAAGGCAAATTTTGTGGATTCAAAATGTCTCCCCACAAATCTCTTTGGAAAATCAGTCCTCACATTAAATGCAACTTCTTGCGCTTTGTGGCCTGTGCAATTATATGTCTCCTACTGTGTCAGTAAAGTAACTTCTTTAATTACCCTTATACCACTCCCACTTCCCAAAATGACATTCAAAAATACAGGTGTGCAAAAATCATTAAGATGAATAATGTTTGTATTACCCTCGAAATGGCTGCTTTAAGTTTTATTCTCAGTACATCAATCCACATGAGAACTTTGCAGATGTTAAAAACACATCCACTCTATAAATTAATCTATGCCACTTGAGGAAATTGAAGGAAAGAAAGGAAATTCATATAATTCAGTGTAATGAATTCAGATATGTGGCTTTACCACCAGCTTCATTTTCATTTTAAGTGTAAAAACTGGCAATCAAAGTTAGCACAAAAGTGATAGTCTTTTTATAAATGCACATGCTTCGCTGTTGGATGCTTCTTGGCTGATAAGCCTGGCTTCTCAAGAGTATTTTCAGAGAGAACCAAAAGGCAATGCTGAATAGTTCAGATGCGAAAACTGAATAGGAAATGATGCTTCAGGCAAACAAAAGCCTCAGCAATGCTTATTAATTGATTATAAATAATTTTATCTTAGAATAAAAGAAATGATTCTACTAGCAGTTTTAAAAAAGGGAGCCACAGAGCAGGGGAAGGGGTGGATGAGAATGGAAGGATACATTGAATATGAGCACCTTTATGCCGTCTGTGGAAACGTAAATTGTAGTAGGTAAGCTGTGCAAAGGAAGACCTTAACAAAGCAGCATGAGGGGTTTTTTTTAAGTGAGAAAAGTTATCAAATCAAATTGTTCTTGCAGTGACCCCCACAAACCTCTCTTCATCCATGCATGGATTACTGGGGAAGCATTTGAGAAAGGACACATCTAATAACCTTTCATCTCTGACTGTTCTGGAAGTCTTCAGGTCTCTTCAGCCCTGCAGACAGGGACTGAAAACAGATGTTTAACTGGGCCCAAAATGGTTCCAGCTCAGTTTGAGTTCCCATCACAAAAGAATTCAGCAGAATAGCTCAGATTTGCTTCCAGTGGGAGACAAAAATAGTGGTTCAGTGTTGTGTTCTGTTCTGGCCCTGGATTTCTGCACAACTTCATGCTTCTCAGCTTGGGTGGATGGGTCAGTGATTGATCTCTGCAAGAAGACAGGGTGGCACCCTGCTAATGTGAAACGTAGCAGTGCCACAGCATTTGTAGGATGGTCACAGCTGATCACAGAGGCAGCAGGGAGAGCAGCTGTTTGCTGGTATTCGAAAGAACAGAAAATCTGTGGCCACCTCTGGAGGTTACCATGTCCTACCTCCTGCTCATAGTAGGACTGGCATCATGGCTGCGTGTGGCTGCCCAGGGCCTTGTTCAGTCCTAGTTTAACTTCTCCAGTAACAGGGATTTCACAGACTTCCTGGGCAGCCAGTCCATATTCACCTTCTCTCTAACCCTGTCTAATTGAAGAATTTCCCAATTCAGAGATGGTAAATGGAGCCTTAGTACCACACAGTCCTGTGTAGAGGAAGTTCTTCTACTCAGACTGGGACACACCAATTCATCCAGGAGTTCAAAAGGGTTTGTTTCAACAGATATTTATACCAAGTGATAGAAACTATTGATGATCCTCTGATCACATCATGCCATTTACTCAGCATTATAATGGCTAAACATCTGGATGGTTAGGTCAGGGATTTAGGACCCTTTTATTTTATAGACCTTCCAAATATGAAGTAATTGCTGTGGAGTCAGGATCCTAATTCAGCATTCTATGTGTTCTAATTTTTTTTCATATCCTATCTGGGAATGTACCTCAGAAATTGTAAACTGGAGTCTGAAGACTAATTTTGAGCACCTGGTGACTGGACATCTGTTGACATTGTATGTGCACTCATATGTTGACATAGACAGCAGAATTAAATTCAAAGTAAAAAGGAACAATCCATAAGAAAAGATGTTTGGAACGGTGAGCATGATGTCCATAGGTGGGCACACATCTCTATGAAGTTCACAGTTAAGGAAGGTGATGTGAAAGGTGCAATCAAGTGCCTATTCTGGATCTGGAGATGTCTGTCCAAAAGCCCCCATAAGAATTTTGAACCCTTGGGTAAAAAAAAAAATAAATTTGCAGGGTGGTAGATTAAACTGTGAGGAAACAGAAATTTGGGAGAAAAATCTGATTTTTTTTTCTGATGGATACAAAGAGTGAAAAGCTGTGCTGAGACTGGTAGTGGAGAACTGCCAAGCCTGTATCAGTTGAAATGGCAGAAGAGATTAGGAAAAAGAGTATTGCCATTTTGAGTAAATTTTGTCCTGCATGGCAGCTGACTAGTGATCCCCTTCAGGTCATCATGAAAAGGAAAATTAAAAAAAAAAAAAAAAAAAAAAAAAAATCACTAGAGAAATTAAAAGAAGACACTCCATTAGACACACTTTGGAGAAATGTTCTCATGAGCAATTTGTATTTGCACATCCAGCCTTAGCCCCACATATCATCCAAAATCACTGCTAAAACTCATGAAAATGGGTACTGCCTTGTACAGTAGCAAGGAATGCACTGACCATTATTCACCAGAAAAATGTGTTACCAGACTCTCTCTTGAGAATGAGTTTTTGTTGAGGGAACATACCTATTATGAATGTTTGAAAATACAAGTGTCTATTTTAGTTAAGCCCAAAGAGGCTTTGATTAAAGGAATGCCACAAATATTAGGACTGGCACATTAGAACTAACATGATCACTGTGGTCACCTCTGGGATATTTTATCTTCATTCTCCTCCTCAGTTCCATCTTTGTTGCATATATGATTCCTTTTCTTTCTATAATAACTTGAGGTACCAGACAGACAACAGAAAAATTGCCTACGGCTTCAGCAGGGAAAGAGAGTGATAAATCCTTCAGGTTATTACAGATGAGCCCAAAGTTGTCATTTTCCTATCCTTCAAGATTTATCAATTTCCATGCTGTTCCTTATTCTTCATTAATAGCATAATGTAGACTGGCTTATCTTTGGCCCGACATCCTTTTTTATTTTATTTCATACTTTGTATCACAGAGCTGTGATAAAGAGTCATCAAAATCATTGTTGCACTGTATTTATACACACTACAGTGATTCAGTCTTCTGTTAACTCATGAATGATGCTTTTCTGTAAGTACTTGTATTTTTCCTCATTTGTCATCATGGTTCTGCCATTTGTTCTAACTGATCATTGTCTTTTTTTTTTTTTTTGTCCAGAGAATAACATTTCTTGTATCCCATAAATATTTTAAATAACATTTTCAAAACATTGATGAAAATAATAAAAATATTAGCAGAGTGCTATTTTTGCCTTGATGTCTATTTATCACCTCTTGCTTAAATACATCATGCATTATCACGTTATAACTTTCACTTGAATATTACAAATCACTTCAGAAGCATAATTCGGTTCAATCTCAAAATGCTTGTTGAAGGAAGAAGATTAAAATATCTCTACTTTATAAGAAGAGCCAATTGTAAAAGTCACCCTGATGTGACCTAGCCAGCAGCTGGGTTCAGGGAAAGGACACACGATCCTGGACTCTCCATTCTCTGCGTTGCAGATAAACAGTAGTAGCTGCTGTTCCTCTCTATGTTCATTATTGTTGTCTCCTTAGGAATAGAGTTGTTTTCACAATAAACAGTGCAGGGTATTGGACCCTCCTAATCTGGTTATTGTCTTGTCTTCGAAAGCTCTCTCAGAAACACACAGAACATCAAAGATCCAATGCTGAGGATGGTTTTATCACAGGGGACCAATTCAAGTTTGCTAATTATGGAAAAGTATCTGTTTTCTGGGTGATCTATGCCACCTAGATGGCAGCTATCTGTTCAAACTCTTGCCTCTCGGACTCAGTCTGCATCAGTATACTCAATTCTTCACATCCATAAATCAATTTCGTTACTTTGAATTGTGCTTTCAATTGATAATTTAATCAGAGACCAATACTACCCACAGACCTGTGAGGCTTTCCAACAAGAATGTATGATTGTGAACAATTGTTTCTTAGCTAAGAAGAAGGCCTGACCACTGTAGGTAAGATCCAAAATCATTACAGTCAAATACTTTGTTTTGGGGATGGCCTTAACAAAGGTACCTCAAAGAAACTACGAAAACCACAATACTGATTTAAACTCTGACACTCAAGGTGTAGTATTTGCTCCAAGATGTAAGAAAAATTTTTCAATTACTCCCAACAGCCAACTTCTGTTCCAGAGCAACTACATTTTTGGCATAAAAGTTTATTTTGGCAAAACTTTGGCAACAGTTCCTTGAAGCCAAATATGCACAAGATAGAAAAATATTAGTTCTTAGTGCTTTTGATTTTCATACCTTTAAGTATCACTGAGATACCTTTAAATGTCATTGGTCTTGTGCAGAACTAGGAGGGAGATATGGAAATGTGAAATGAAAAGGAACTTTCAGAGTCAACACATGACATTTTCCATAAACTCATCAAAGTTCATAATAAACCTTGTTAGGTTATTTCCCTTTTTCTCGTTCTTTCCTACTCCAGCTACTCCTATCTGAAGATGGATCCAGGATCTCAGGGAACTGAAAACCTGTCCTGGAAATTTCCATATCACGCCACCTATTCAATCTTCTCTATATTCTTAATTAAATCCTATTTTTAGTTAATCATAGCTTATCTGTCTTCTTTTGTGAACTTCCAAATATTTCTAGTATCACCATGAGACAGTGCTAGGGAGTGATATGTCACAGATAAACTGATTCCAAAGTGTAAACAAGCATAGAAGTCACTCATAAACTAACTTTTGGGGGATTTGATAGATAATATTTCCAAACACTCAAGCACACACACACACATTTTTTGCCTGGATATAAGCTCCTTCTGTATTGGAGCAGAGGCAATTAGACTGCTTTGTTAAGACGTACACTATCTCAGTTGACATTTTACCCCAGGAGAGAATTTTTGCCTTTTGTATTATATGTCTTCAGATTCTAGGCTTATGAAACTCAAGTCCACTGAGAATAGTATAGATTTTAAGTGTCAAACCCTGAGTCAGGTTGTGTCATTGATTTTTAAGTAGGACTCCACATTAAAATCAATTTTTCAGAGGGGAAAAAATGAAAACATCAATAATAACATCTCAATTCTCTTCTTAAAGAAGCAAGTCATAAAATTAACAAGAAGGCCATTAAAGTGTTTTCTAAATGCAGACACATTTCAATACAAGGAGGGGGCTTAACTTTGTCTTTACCTGAGAAAATATGCAAAGGTCATTAGAATGAGACTAGATGAAACAGGTAATGTTTTAATAATAAAGGAAAAATATCAGAAGACTGGAAGCCTAAATGGCATAAATCAGGCATAATTTAGAACAGATTTTTAGCAATTAAGTTGCTACAAATTGTAAAAAGGCTATTGAGTAAAATAAATTAATTCTAAGAGATTTCTTACAAATACAGAGGTCAGCCATAACTGCACAGAAAGGTATGGCATAACATTAAGCAAGTTAAAAAGATACCAGGCATTTCAGAATCCCTCTTTCAAGGTAATTAAAAAAAAAAAAAAAAAAAAAAGAGGGTGCTTAAGACTTCTAAAAATTTAACATCTTTATGAAACAAACCTGCCACTGTAATTATAACAGATTATTTCAGTAAAATATAGAGTGTTTTAAGTATGATGTCATGCACAAGCCTGATAAAGGGTTGCTGGAGCCTTTGAGCCATCCAGTGTAACTCCCATGAATTTAGAAGAATTAGTTAACTGAAGCATTAAGAAATAGCTTCAGACACTAAATCACTGAAGACTGCCCCCCTCAAAACACATTATGTAAGACTTTCACAGAGCACCCATGGACATTCTTCAGTGGCAGTTCAGAATTAAGGAAATACCATTCTTTCACATCAAAAACCAAAGTTAAGTAAAAATTACTATGAAACCCCTTTTGCTAAGTCATGAGTGGTGTCCACGCTCTCTGTTTGGAGGAAAGTAAAGTTCTATACATCTTTAGGTGGATTTTTACATTTTAAATTTTTATTTGTGGACTTACTGGTAACTCATTGTCTGCTAACTTCACCAAAACAAATAATTTATGTAGTTTTGTTAAATATGCTAGAATAAGTCTACTAAGTTTTTTTTCTGAAAGATCCATTTTATAAAGATATGTCCCAAATAAGAGTTTTTAACACACCTGTAATAATTTGTTTCTCATGTTATCACAATTATTAGACTTTTGAAGAGTAACTTGAAAAGTGTAAGCAGATGTCACATGACATCTTAAACATCTATGTCATATCTGAAATTAAAATTCTTTTTACACTGTGAAGAGAAGAGCAATATACTCAAGAAAAGTAAAGAAAAACAGTAGATATTTATCATCTGGTAAAAAATAAGGAAAACATATTAAACTAGGAGTTTAATAAAAAATTATTAATGTAATAGCAATTCTTAAAAAAAAATTCCCAATACAAAGACATTTTAATAATAGTAAAATTTAATGAACTTGCATTATTTTAACTTTTTAACTAATGAATGAGTGAATGAAATCTTTCCTAAAAACTGATTTTACAAAAAAGTAGCATATATTTCAGTATATGAGCAGCTGCATGCCATTCTATATTACAGCTCACAGGAGTAATATTAGATATAGAAGCAATGAATTTGATCTCATATAAATTTTAGTCATTTCATAGTGAGTACAGGGCCTAAATCATACATTTTAAAGTTTTGTGTCTCTCTGGAGGGTTGGCTGCATTGAATAAGACTATTTCACTTTCATCTGCAATTGCCTTCAAATACACATGCAGTTTTAACATTATAATTGCAAATTATTTGCCTAATTATTTATGTGCTTATATCCTGAAGTTATGACAAATTTATTTTTGAAAGGCAGTATCTTTTTCTTCCAGCTGTTTTTTGACCCAAAGTTTGTTGGTTTTTTTTTGTTTTTTTTTTTTGTTTGTTTGTTTTTTTTTTTTTTTTTTTTTTTTTTTTTTTGTTTTTTTTTTTTTTTTTTTTTTTTCTGTGCTGTTGGCAGTGGACAGGATAAAGAGAATTAATCTCTACGGCTTCACACTTGAGAAGTTCATTCTACACTATATCGTCATTCCCCTGAGTCCAAGGATGATCTGGACAAATACATAGCTTCAAGTTGTTCAAAGCCCATTTGGCAATTCCTTACTTTTGAGATTCAATTTAAACTTGTGCAATTCTAAGTGCAGGCAGGTTTTGTCTTTTGATGCTAAATCTGCTCAATCAGATTTTCAAGTGTGAATTTAAGGACTTTGCATAAGGAGTTGTTCTCAATACGTTTCTCTACAAGACTTAAGAACTAAGAATAACTGCACAGAAAAACAGTATTAGCTGAAATTTAGGTGAAAACCTAAGCCAGGTAAACATTAAACACTTCAGAAAACAAGGTGCATTTGGCTGAACCATACTGGTGGGCAGAGCCAGGGCCAGCCCTGACAGCTGTGATTTCCAGTACCACAGCCCAAAAGGTCCTGGGAAAATCCATCATTTTCTATGCCATCAGGCCCAATAAAAAAGAAATTTAATGCTTTTTCTCAGCCTCTAACACAGTTTCCACAGGATCTTCCAATTCAGTAATCAGACGTACAGACTGACCCAGAGCAGTTGGTGAGCTTGGTTCAGCTGAACATTGTGGATTTTAGCACAGCCTAGTGCATCTAGGGCTGCAAAATGAAGCAAATGATCATGTGTGTCCTGCTGCCGTTGAGCAAAGCTGAATTAGACTGTTCCACTTCTAAGGCATTCTTTGTGATGTGTTTGTCAATTATGCCAGGGGCACTCAGATCACAGCCTTGCTACAACAGAAAGACAGAACTGGGGGACATGAACTGAACATCTCTGCTCTATTAAAGGCACGGTTTCTAGTCTGCAGTCTACTACAAGTGGTAATAATTACTAGAGAATGCATAACAATAAAAAGGCCCTATCTTTTAAGCCATAAACCAAGGAGAAAGAGTTATAGTTTAATTAATTTTGTTTTCTTTTAGGAAACCAAATAAGAGCCCATCCCACACTCTAGGGCTCCTCAACAATAGTTCAGTTTTCATAATGAAGTAAAACAATGGACAGCTCATCATTCTCCAAAAATAAATGCACAAACAAACAAAGTAATGAAATAAAGCCCCTTCACAGCAGGAAAAAATCTTAAAGTTAGGCTTTCAGCTTAACTCTGCATCTCCTGTTTTCTGAGTGCTGGAGTTCACTGCTTTTCAATGAATACGTGCAAACTGCTGCGTTAGACAAACAAGAGTGGGGGAGAGTCAACATCCACCACAACTCCTTTTCTCTGAGAGTTTTGAGAGGGAATGACTCAGGATTGCAGAATCTGCATGAAGGAAATATAATCTTATGGAGGGGATGAGTCAAACCACCAGAACTTTCTGGAAAATATCTGGTAGTTTTTATGCATTATTAGTGGGTTTCAAGATTTTTCAAAAGAAAAATTTAAGCAAGAAAGTTAGCATTGCAAATTGCCAAAAGGAAGCTCTATTTGATTAATTGCAGCTGTGAGAGGAAGATCCCAATTTTCTCTTCATGGGCCATATTGAGAAAGCTAGAGAAATTCTGGCCGTGTTGATCTCACAGGGGCAAAACTCTGTTGTACTTTTCCACATGCCCAGGTGAAGGAAAAAAAAAAAGTACCAAAATCAATGTAAACAAAGGTGGTAATTATTGCAGGAAAGAAAATATTTTTAAAGAGTGGGAAACATAGGGGTACTAACTATAACTGAGTTTCCAGAATACAATAGAAACCCATGCTAATATAAAATAACACTTTAGATAAAGAGAAAATAGACCTGAAGATAAAGAGGGAAAAGCAAAGAGCAAAAACATAAATATCACAGAGAATAATTCTGAGATCTGGTCACTTCTAAAAAATACAGACCAAAGAAAAGGCTAAAGATCAAGTGTTGATTCACATGTAAATTTACCCAAGAAAAACCCTGGCAAGGAGTTGTTTGTGTGAAGTAGAAAACTGTCGTGTTGTTTCCATACTTCCTTCCATTCCCCAAAAACCTCACTGCTATAGGATACAAGTACCAAGTACATGATTTTCCATACAACTACTTCTGGCAAGACAGATATATAAGACAGGCAGGATGAATCACCCTTGGACATGCTTTGCTCTCTTCTCTTATTATAACAAGGGGCTAGATAAGTGTGTTAGACTAAATGTTAAAGATGGCTAAAACCGAGATAAATCTGAACTAATTGGAAAAGAACAGAAATAATGATAAGTCTTATAAGCAACCCTAATATACGTTAAGCAAAGTTGTTATGGGGCATGTGATGTCATGTAATGGCAGAATGTTTCACCTTTGCTGGAGTGTAAAACAAAAATGAAGTCCAAGATCTGAAACCACATATCTTCTACAGAAATACTTAAGCAGAGCAACACAAAACCCTGAAGCATCCAACTGTATTCTCCTTCCTCCTTCCACTTTCCCCCTCCAAAGCTCTCTCCTCTAGCGTTTGCTGTTCTCTTATTGTTATTTTCCAGACTCATCATAGCAATCGACTGACTCAGAATTATCATTCATCACTATTTAAGAGCACTACAGTGGTTTTAAACTGGAGTAAATGGGAAGGTTGTGAAGGAGACTACACATGATCATTTTTCTTTTCTTTCTTTTCTTTTCTTTTCTTTTCTTTTCTTTTCTTTTCTTTTCTTTTCTTTTCTTTTCTTTTCTTTTCTTTTCCTTCCTTTTCTTTTTCCTTTTCCTTTTCCTTTTCCTTTTCCTTTTCCTTTTCCTTTTCCTTTTCCTTTTCTTTCCTTTCCTTTCCTTTCCTTTCCTTTCCTTTCCTTTCCTTTCCTTTCCTTTCCTTTCCTTTCCTTTCCTTTCCTTTCCTTTCCTTTTTTCTTTTCTTTTGTATTTTTTATTTTCTTTCTCCTATTAGAAATATGTCTCTTCTCCTCTCCACAAGGAGAAAAGCTGACAAGAGAATTGCCTCCAGAGAGAAAAGAAAGATATGTGTCAGTGACACAATCTTCTCAAGTACAGCTACTGTGGCTTGAGAAGGCAGGAAAAATTTGACCTGAAGCTAGGCATTTATCACCTTCTGGTCCAACTGCATCTTTCCATTCCCTGAAGTGAGTTACTAATCAGAGAACTAGATACTCTAAATAAAATAGCAAGTATTACTTTGTAGTTCCTTTTCTTCATGCTCTCTACTTGCAAAGAAATAGGGAGTTGCTACCCAGAGCTTCTTCAGGTCACAGAGGTACAGCATCTTTATCTTTTATCTCTGTTTATCACCAAAGCAGTAGGTGAACATTCAAGAGACATACTGTTTGACATCATTCACTTGGGGAAATCTCCTGTTGAATGTCTTTTGATCTTTGCCAGTTGCTCTTCGGAGAAGATCCTTTCTTTTTCTGTATTGTTGACAAGATACAGTGCTGGCATTAATGACCATGTTCTTTGTCCTGTGACTTTAATATTCCTTTGCTGAAATTACTTCAGAAGTTCCTTAGGTAATATAAAGGAGATGTTTATTTTTCTACTTATGTCTCTGATTTATTTCTTTTTCTTCACAGCTCTGTTCCTTCCTGTTCTTACTTGTTAAGTTGCAAACCCTTCATACTCTCTTGAGTCCCAGCTGTCTCTGAAAGTCTAATTCATACTTCACAGACTGAAACTCATCCTTACCCCCACTCATGTTCAGGCTCTTTAGAAGAAAGTGAACTTCCTGTGGTATAAGCCACATGGAAAGGGTTAGAGCCAAACAATATTTATGCAAGCATGTTGTTGCTTTGACAGAGCCATGGGGTGCAAACTGTTAGGGGCCTTTCTGTTTAAAGACTCACAGGACTTTGTGAAGAACACAGGAATCTGTGGACTCACAATGCTGTGAGGCATTTGGAGCCAAAGCTCAAGGGTGGTCTTTGGAAACCTCACAAAAAAAGAAGGTCTTCTGTTTCCCCTCATTCTTTGCCCCATCTGCAGTAAGTCCCTGAGTAGCATGTTTTGATCAAATGGACAACAGCAAGGATAAGATCAGGAGTTCAGGCGGGCACGGGGCCGAGGAGGGGGGATGTGTGCTCACAACACGGGGAGAAAACGCTGACAGAAAATTTGGCCAAGAACAAACCTCATCAGAAAGCTAGAGCTGTGAGAACTGTAGACAAAAAAAGAATTTGGAAGGAAGTCAAGTGAAACAAAGTTTAGGAAGTGAATTGGGACGTCAACACCAAAACACTGACGTCTTTGCTGAAAAAGGGAGCTAAAATTATGAAAAAGATAAGGAGGAAGGATGAGATGGGAAAGTCTGCCTTTCTGTCTCTAATCTCTATTGGCTGCTCAACTTACGTCTTCCATATCCAGCTCTGTATCCCAGAAGATACTTGCATCAGAGACATTGAAATACTTCTCAGGGAGAAGAATTAAAACTATACTTTTCTGAGAATTGTGGATCACTGTCCCACTTACAAAGAGGTTAGGGTGGTTTCTAGACAAGCTTTCTTTCTAATACTTATATGGTTAATTGTTTTATTCAAAGAGTCATTAAAATTTCCCTTAATTTTCCTCTCTTTTTTTTTTTCCAATAGACTCTATGGTTTTTGATCCCCAGTTTATCCCATTATCACTACCCTGTTCTAATTATCTTCCTTACTGCCTAAATTACCATACATGCATTCTTTTTCCCCTCCAGGACTTAGCTTCTCTTACTTTGATCTGCTAATTGGCTTTTTAATCATCTCACTTTGTTTTCTTTTCTTTTTGATACTTGAAAAGGAATTATTGACTGTAATGACCTGAAAGGTACCAGTTGGATAACACTGGCTCCTGAGACCTTAGAGTCAGCCCCAGATATGCTGATTCCAAGGCAGCCAGTGCAGCTGCATAACCAAAAGACAGAGCATCTCTACATCTGGGAGTGTGATTTAGGCTCCATCTCCAGGGTGTTTCTTGTTTTACCCTGGAACTCTTGTAATTTAAATGTCTGTCTGCAGACATTTGGACTGACACTGTCAGTTCACCAAACCACTGCACACTTCTTGATAGCTACTGCCTGCACCCAAATAAAACAAGCTGTGGAATCATGTATCAGTGAAGATAAACTCTCTTTTCTTTCCAAGTGTGGTTCAGACTCTTTGTTACTCTTCAGATCTTTTATTTTGGTCATGTTTCTCTCCTTCCCTCACTCCTTCTTTCAATTCGGTTTCTTCTCCATGCCAGTGCTTCCTTCCTTTTAATATTACATGTTAAATTCCACAAAGCTCCAGTTTTCTTGTTTTATTGACCCTTTTCATAGACCCCTGCTTTTCCTTTTTACAGTTGTGTCTACACATTGTCAAAGCGTGTAGGGCCATACTAGAAGGGATTGTGGGCTAAAGATCAAACAGGTCATTGAGAAGAGAAGTTCATGACTTTTTGGGTTACATACATCCACACGTACCATTCTGCTGCATGGGTATTTCAGACTCTAATAATCTTCACTTGACATTCCTGGATTTGCCTAGTGATGACAGTCTCTGTATATTAAGGCTAGTAAATGTCTCTATTGCAAATCACATTTATGATTTTTTTAATGTCTTGAAGACTGTCAGAGGCAGACATCTGAAGGGTGCGATTTCTTGACAGACTGTTTATGTACTAATGTGTAAAATTTCCCTAAAATCTGCTCTGCCATTTCTGTTGCCCGTAGGGTTGAGAAATTCAGTAGTGCCTTATGTTAGTGGTTGTCTAATCGTCTTGAATACAAGTTCTTCCCATTGCACTATCATCATACCATAAAATGCTTCATTGAAGTTTCCTAGAAATAGAAAAGGAGCTTAAAAAGTAAAAATCACTCTTGGGTTTCCCTCTGCAAAATAAAGATTAAATTTAACAAATTTCAGTGCTTATGTGCAAAATAAGATGTGCATTTGGGGGATTTTTCTTAAACGAGAGAAAACTTTGAATCAAAGTCTTACCAAAAAATGAAGTTTAAAGAACCATTTTGTGAATTTAAAGGTAAAATGCACAAAACACAGGCTGCTCGGGGAAAGAGAGGAGCAAAGCTTATCTTTGTGCTAGGTCAGAGCTTTTTGATAAGGATGGTAGCATAGGAGTGGGCAGATAAACTCATAGTAGAATCCACACTATTGTTTTGTTTACTATCTCTCTAGCCAAGGTTGCTGGTGCCCTGACCTCTGTGAATCCTGCCAAGCCGTCTCTGAGAAGCTAATCAAGCAGAGAGGAAGGATGGGGGTGAGTAGTCTTAGTTATACTTAAAATTCCTTGGAATAATTGTGCTCAATACTTCATTGTGTTTGAATGATGAAGAATTTTGACCATATCAATGTGTTTTTGCAGAGAAGCCTTTATTTCTGGAAGGGTTGTGCAAATATCCAGAGACTAGATATGACTTACCAGATTTCCCATAACACGTGATTTTTCCCTGATGAGAGCTTTCAGGGTCTACAGGTCTAAACAGTCCTACCAAGGAGGTGAAGACTTTCGAACACGGAAGGGTTCATCCCATATTGTAGTGAAACAGAACATCAAAATTCTTCATTAAATGGAATGACCATGCAACTTTCTCTATTTCTGCAATATGGAAAACAACTCCTTCTTTTCCCAACACCACACTTCACTTGGAAGACATAAATTGCTATTTAAGCACATTCACAGTACTTCACTTTGGGGTTATCCTAACCTTAACAAACTTTTTCATTGAAATATTGGTACAAGAAAGAAGAGATATTTCATAGAACAAAGATTCATGTTAAAACAAATGAACAAACAAACAAAAAACGTGTAGAGGGAACAGAGTGGCCACAGAGAGAATTAGAGGTGAGTTGTCCTGTGAAATGGCTCAGTAATTCTGAGGTATGGCACAGCGAGGTCACATGCCCAGTTATATCTGTCTTAAGGTATATCAAGTCATAGATAAGAAAGAGATAGCATTTGTATGTGAAGGTAACTAAAAAGAAATCATGAAACGAGTAACGAGATACATTGAAGCAGATAAATTAGCAGCCCAAATCCATAACTGGTGCATTAAAAAGGAAGATTTCAATATTCACAAAGAACTGAATCTTTATTAGGTACTGGATATTTTATCATGTTAACAATACAATGATAGTAGCTTAATGCATCTCCATGAAAGCAAAGGAATTACAGAAGAAATACATGTTTACTTAGTGTCTCAACAACTTAATATTTTTAGCAATGCAAATGTTTCAATTTCATTGACTATAAGGTGATAAATACTCTTTTCAATCAATTTTGGCATCTAAGGATAGAAAAATCTTTATTTTGAAATACGTATATTCTATCACAAAAGAAAACAATCAAATTAAAACCCGATTATGTCATTTCACTGCTATAAAGTCTGAAGAGTACTTAAGATAAACACTAAAGATATCATTATCAGTATATATTTATGTAATAAGTGGAGCTGAACAACTACTTCAATTAATCTTAGTTTAGTTAATTTTCCACGGGGTTGTAAAGGTCTCTGAAAGTATTAAGATTTATTATTTCTTAATGTAATAGAACAAAAAAGTAAGGTTGTATTTTTTATATGCCTGAATATAATTTTTTTTTCTTCCACTTTGCCTCGGAAATGCTGCTAATTAATTGTTTTCGCTAAAAAAATAAATCAGCAAAACAAACATAATTCCATGTCTGATACTAAAAGGGTATGTCTGGACCCCTGTACCCTAGAATGTGGTCTTATTTTAGAAACCGGAAGATATTCAGCAACAGAGTTTGTCTCCAAAGTTAGTGGATTTAAGGAAGAAAGACGTTTTCAACCAGTATGGTGACACATCCTGTGAAACTGAAAACTGAAAGTTTTTTTCTGAGCAAAACTACTGTCCTCTGGTTTGAAGAAAAATGGTCTTCAGAGGCAATAGATGGCATGTTCTATCTATCAATCAATCAGTCATTTGCTTGATCAATGTCTTTCACTCCTTGAAGAAATGACAATACACAAGACTTAGCTGAAGTGGAACAAATGTTCACTTGCTCATCTTTAATGTAAATGTACCTTATGGATTGTTGATCTTTCCAGAGACTACTGCTGTGTTGATTAATTGCTAATGAATGCTAATGAAGGAGTGAGGTGAATATACACAGTGATGTATTTAAGTGATGATTGATTGGATTTAACACTAGCTGTCAGGAGAGTACTTACCACATGCACAACAAGTCCATAAATATGCACAGAACTGTTAGTTGTCTTCCTGCATGTCTCTCTGGTCTTTTAAGTCGATCTGTGACAGCAAGAGAACTGCCCCTCTAGACTTTCACTGCTAAAGTAAATTCATTCCTAAGGAAGGACATCACCTCTCAATGACAGGTTTTAATTAAACATTGATGATCAGTGCCCAGTTGCATGGCAAAATGTCACTCACGAAGTTCCCTTTTAAAAGCAGAAGTAAATTTTTACAAAATTTTAATGATAAAAAAAATGCTTAGAAACCCACAAAAACACAAAAAGACTCTGCTCATGAGAGCTCCAAAATACAGAGGGGACATTAGCTAAACAAAAGAAATTCAATTTCCAATTTAAGAAGAGCAATACTACATTATTCCTTTATGAGATGCAGGAAAATAAATTGAAACAGCAAACCTTCTTGGCAAGTAATACGCAACTTGTTAGAAATTTCAGTGGCTAAGAAAAAGACCAGCTACTGACCAAATAAAGAAAAGTGAAAGAACTGTTTGCCTGGATCAAGTGCAAGGGAGGAGAGAACAGGAAGAGGAGGATGCATTAGAGCAGACCCTGGAGCCAGGATGGGAGATGCTCTGTGGAGATTATTGTCAGCTCAGATAAATTGCCCTAGTGGGGAACTGCAGATATTTTTGTCATTTCGATGACAAATTCTTATTGTTCAGAAATCAATACCCAAAATCTCTTGTGCTTGGGTCTTTTGAAACACCTGCCATAGCTGAAGTGGAATAGGTCCCAAACACTAGTCTCAGGTGAATTCAGTACAACTATAATGACCATTTAAAATGACCTTTCAAAATTGAAGTTAAAATTCCTTTCTCCAAAAGCAGTTCTTTTCCAATAATAAATATACCCTTAACACAGTCAAGCTAGAGCTAATCAAGTTGTTTATTTTATACAGGCCACAAGAAAGGAATAGATAGAAACAGCTATTTCTAAATACTTTGGAGTACTCACATATTATCATGGTTATCATTTTCAACTGCCTTTGATTTTCAAGTCCTTAAGCACTTTCCAGTAGGTATGCAGACCCTCATGAAGATAATTTAAACCTACCAGTAGCTAACAGCTGGCTGTTGAAGGTGGTTCTGTACTTGCAGGAATAAGAACTGAAATTCTAACACTGGCAGACGCATATTCAAATATTTCTATTGATTCACAAGATTTAATTTAGAGTCAGCTTTGCTGCTGCTGCTGAAATTCGAATTTACTAAGTTGAGCTGGCATCCAGGTTTACGAAATTGGCCTGTGCTTCCACATACCAAATGGGAAGGGAAACAACATGGTGATGGTGAATTTCCACCTGGGCAGCTCTGGAGGTAACCACAAGTGCTTGCTGTGACTGTGCTTCCAGGGAGCTTTGGTTCAGCCACAGGCTTTGGCAGTGAATAGGCAGCTGTAAATGGTAGACCCAAACCTTTTGCTACCTGAAGAGAAGGAGAGCATCTGCTCTTGCTTTAATGCAGAACTTCTCATTTAGAAGAGGAAAATCCACTTCAGTGGTGTTCCTATAGGAAAATCTGTATAATGGAGATGCTAAAAAATTGGTTTTAACCTACCTAGGCAAAATGGACAAATGAGGAAAAGAAAGGCTCTGTGTGGCAAAACTTGCTTCCCAGTTACTGGCATCTCAAAAGCAGTTGAATCAGATCAGATGGAATAAAAGAGTTTAAACAAAAAATTGCAAATACAAATTGCAAACTGCTATTAAAATATTGTTTCATCACAATCTTTCAGTTTTAGGAAAGAACCACATGGGGATAAAAACCCAAAACTAATCAACTTGATTTAGAGGGAATGTAAAAACCCCAATAATTAATTGGAGAACAACGTAAAACAGTTCAGAAAAAAGGAGGATGTTCATAGCCATTAATGTAAATTAGAAGTTATAAATAATAAAAAAAGGATAAGTGAGACAAAAGAACATAAGCAGTTGTCTAGGGTCAGTTGATAAGATGATACAAAGCAGCATTTTAGGTGCATTAGAATAGGAAAAAATGCACAAAAGCTGTTGGAAGTAGGGAAAATCCCAGTACTGAAGCACAGTGGACATAATTCCATCCTGTAGTACCTAAAAAAAGTAGTCATATCATACATTGACAGTAAATGACTTACATTCCAATGAAAATGGGAAATAAAAAAGAAAATACTAACCAGCAATTATTAAAGGTAGGTTTTTCAACAGTGACAAACACAATCCATTTCCATACTAGCATTTAGATGAGTTAGTCTAGGAATCATTTGAATCATTAAGCATGTTTTTCAGTATATTTGAAATACAAGAAAGACCCAAGCAATGGAAGAAAGTTGCTGAGCTAGAAGAAAAAGAGAGAACACAAAGAAGCAAATAGAAGCAAATATGTTTTCTTAGTATGATGTCAGTTCCAAACAAAAATATTATACATTTGCATGTGATAGGTCTTGGTTAATAAACAATATTACTAGAATCACTCAGCATAGATTAAAAACCCTGCAACCTTAACTAAGTCATCAGTTATTTTTAAATAAGGTTACCCAAGTGCTCTAAATATATCACACGCATTCATTTTATAGTGCATTTATCTTTTTAGTGTTACCGTACAAATTTTCAATTAAGAACACAGACAAAACCCCCAATAATTGTCACTCTTTAGTTGGCTTACAATTTTCCTATCTGATATGGCTCAAAATGAAATTGGGAAGAGTGAGGAAGAGTGTTCAGGGTGTTAGAAGAGGTAAAGTTCCTAAGAAATCATAAAACTTTCCATCTTACTCATATCAGAAAGTTCCTGGCATATTGCTGAAGAAATCCATGTTGAGAGAAAGGAAAGCTGAATTCCTTGTTTGGTTTTTGAAAAGTTGACCGGGGTTGTACCTGCTGAATTCCCAAGAACGTGTTAGCAGACCCAGCACAATCTTTCTCAGTCCTTTCTTCTCATTCATTTTGCTCTGTTGCTACGCCAGGATTCTGTAGGGATTCTTGCCACTGCCTCCTTCATTATTCAGGAAATGCACACATAATTCAGCTTCTCTCAAATACTGTGGCTATCCAAATCACTGTGTAAAGTCTCAGAATTACTGGAGGCCTTCCTGTCTTAAGAAGAAATAAAACAAGTGACATATTTTCTTAGACCTTGTTTAGAAATTCTATTTCAGTTTAATTTTTTTTAGTGACTAAACAGAAAGTGCCTAAAATAGAGTCTTTTTAATTGGTCACTTTCATTGAAGAGATTTGTCAGAGGGGAGATAGATATTTGTCTGGATTTGGAATGTTCAGGTTATTTAATGACCCTGCATTGGAGATACAGTTTTGAAAAACTGCATAGAGCATCTGTGATTGGGGAAGGACTTTTAGGCAGTCTTAGCTGTCATTGTAGCATTTTTGTGAATGGGGGACATTTTCAGAGGTGCTGTCTGCAGAGTTTCAAACAGGAGCTGCCTGATACCCCCTTGCTGTGAGGACATTGCTCTAAATCTGAAGCATGCGATTGAATAAGTAGTCTGTCATTTTTGGACAGGAGACCACATGAATCTTTGTACTTGTACACACAAAGACTAATTGTAATAGGTCAAGAAAATAATTTTTATTACCCTTCCTCTTGTTTTATTAATCTTGTCTCAACCTGCATGATCCCCAGCCATCACAGACCCTTTGGGGAGCACTGTTCATGTGTGCTGTATGAGCCATCCTGTGCAGCAGCGCAGTGTTTTATTTTATACCAACTGTATGAAATCAAAGATTTCTTCTGAGCATAATGTGTTTTGGATTTGTGATAGACCCATGTGTCTCACTGAGAACTGCCGGAAAGTTGCCAGGCTGCTCTGTCTGGGCCCTGTGTCCATGTCTGGATCTACATGCTGTCAAGTTCTCTGGTTTTAAACATCCCTGTGATGCAGCACTCTTCTTAGCTTCTCTGGCACATCTCCAGGAGACGTGCACTGTGCTTGAAGGTGGCAAGACACAGTCCTGAATAATCCTTCTAAAGAGTACTCAGGAACGGGAAGAATTAATCCATCTCACTCAGTGTCTTCAGCGAAGACTGTATAGGATGGAACAAATACACGTCCAAATCAATTTTTCTCCACAAAAACCCCCAAACAAATCCACCCCCAAAACACAACAAAACAAAACATCAAAAATTTAGGGATAATTATGTCAAAATGTATTGCAATGAAGCATCAACAGCGCATAATTTTTTGTTCTCATCAGTCAGGTGAGATAGTCAGCATCATCGCTGTGCTGGGGCATAGCTGGGACTGAAACACAACCCAACTCATGACGGGACCTTCTGTGGCTTCAGTGAGGCTCTGGTCTGGCAGGAGCTGACTGCAGGTGGTCAAAAGGCAGCGTGGACCTCACCAAGCCACATGGAAGTGTTTCCCACCACTGATCACTGTGCATGTGAAACACTGCGTTATTATAGTGATGCCCTAGGTTTTAGCTTTTATATTTTTCAAATTCTGTAGTCCTGGTGTGTAACTCTGAAGTGTCCTGTAGCCTGTGAGCTGCTGTTCTCTCATGCTAAGATAGACATAACAAAGCCTCTCCAGGCCTGCTCTCCAAGGACACCCAGCCCATCCGAGGCCCAAAATGTGTAAACCAGCATCTTGAGAAGGGGGGCAAGCTGAGGGGAAATTACATCATTAGCTAAAGTTTAATTGGTGAAATTGTGCTGATATGCAAATGGACCAAACCTATAAAAGTGTGAAGAACTCGTGACTCATCGTCCATCTTGGGTGTAGCCTTTGGCCTGCCCAGGGTGTACCTCTGAAGGCCTTTCAAATAAATATCCACCTTTATTCCTTTACTCCTGTCTAATCTCTGTTTCTAGGTTGGTCTCTTAAGACACCAATAGCAATCACTTTATGATGTTGCAGCAGACATTGAGCTATGGTAATCACAGAAACAGTGTAGCAGAGGGCTCCCAACAGCTCCCATCCCGTCCAATGCTCACTAAGGCTGCTTGGAGAGAGGGTAACGGTACATGAAAATCTGTGTGGTACTTCCTGACCTGGTGTACCAGCTTCTTCCATAAAATCATTTACAAAATTAAGACTTCAGTAATCACCCAAAGAAGTTTTGACAGAAGGAATGGGCAAGCAAACAGAACACTTACATCCTACACTTGGCCGTGACATCATCTAGTTTGTGTTAAAGGTAGAATCACAGAATAACGAAGAGGCAATTTTAACGGCTTTAAATTGAAATAGTCTGGACTTTAGATATTTAGAAGAAATTCTTAACTGGGAGAGTAGTGAGACACTGGGACGGGTTGCCCAGTGAGGCTGTGGATGTCCCGACCCTGGAAGTGTTCAAGGCCAGGCTGGATGGGGTTCTGAGCAACCTGGTCTAGTGAAAGGTGTTGTGCTCATAGTGGGCAGGTTGGAACTGGATGATCTTTAAGGCTCCTTCCAACCCAAGCCATTCTATGATTCTAAACCTCAATCAGTCGTCCCTGATATTGCCAACTGCAGATTTTGGATTTACCTAGTCCGTGCATCGTGACAATCACAACATCTAGAAAAGACACAGCATCTGATGCAGTCTTCATAAAGCCAACTAGTCTTGTACTCCCTCTACGCTCAACACCTAATGAACTTTTGACATCTACAGTCCACTCACAATGTACAGTTCTTGGTAAAAGCTACTCAAAAAAGTCCATATTCAGTAGCTTCTGAAGTGAGTCATTGCTTGGAAAAATGGACTAAAGCAAATTGAATGAGCTTTCTACTAAAATACTTCTCAGACTCCCTTTTTCCCAACACCCCCTGTAATAGCATGAATTTGAATGTACCCACTGAAGATTTGTTGATTGCTAATATGACCCAGTGCCTTCTTCCTGTTAAGACCATAGCACTCACACAGATCAATAAAGAAATGCTTTTGATGTCTGGCAATTAAAAAAAAATAAAAAAAAAAAAAATGCAAAAGCTACTGGGAAACAAATATTGCTCTTGGTCTGCATTTGTACCACCACAGGATGGACTCACAAAGGCTCAGACTGGTCAACACAGGTTAGTTTCTAGACGAAAATCTCTGAGGATAAGTGCAGGGATTGAAGGAAGTTTATTACACAGAGAAATATTACATATTAATCTCTATGTTAGATAACACATTTTGTCTGTGAACTTCAGTATGATTCTGTAAAATTGGCCCTATACATGCAGGCATACTGATCTACTATGTATGGAAATGATTTTATCTTATCCTTCAGGAAGCACCACACAAGAGGAAGAACAAGACAGGCTTTATGGCACCTGTGCTCCAAGCTGCTGAAGGAATTAGGAAGCTTCTCATGTAAACCAGGATATCTCTGAGGATGTTTTCTCAAATGTCCTTACACTGAGTGTGTTTATTTTGGCCCCAAATTTCTATGCCTAATCATAAAGGAGGCAAACATTTGGATATTAAAAACTGTGTAATTCGGAAGTTAACATTACAAATCCCTTACACACAAACATAGAGTTGCCACTGCTGGGTTTTGCTCCTCCAGGACCTTATTCTTAAAGCTAAAGTTAAACTGAGTCAGTCTCTGTTAACACTAAATTTTAATTCATTTGGGCAACTGCTGCTGTAACCAGGGAAAATTTTTAGATCTGAACATCTATCTTTCTTTTTGAAGAAAAAAATCCTTGCAGTTTTATTATAAAACATAATTTGAAATCATATGAGGTATGAGAAACAATGTGAACTCAAAGACATCAGAACTCTTATGTCATATTACACAACTGTGTTGGTAATACTGCAAATGAGAAATTGAAGTTTCCTAATATTGATCAATATTGATCACATAGAAGAAACTAAGCTTATTTGAAATGTTAACCAAGTATATTATGTCCAACTATTTAAAAATACATAAATTTCCCCATCCATTAAGATTAAAAGAGACTTCATCATTAATTTAAATGAAAAATTATATTTGATTTAAATTAAAGTTGCAGAGCAGAATCAACCATGTTCTGGTGCTGTCTTTAATACGTTCATATAATATTCAGGTTAGTGTTTCTTTGCCTAGTTTTAAAATTTGGTTTGGTTTAAAGATGTTTTTCAAGTGGTTGAAACATGCCGCACCAAGTTCAGGGCTGCCTCAAATGCCCCCATTCTCTGAAGCAGCCCGGTTAGAATCAGCTCAGCTATTGCTGTGCTGCATGAGAAGAACACTAGCTTTTCAAAATTAGTCCCAAAGCCCGAAATTTTTTTCCTAAATTTTCTAGTTCAGTGGGATATTGGACCATAAGTAGGACTTCTGTTATCTTCAGCCATGCAAATTAGGAAAAAGCTATTTCTTCATGTGCAACCCCCATGCATTAACTCAATCCGGCACACAATGGCAGACAGTGCATCCCCAGAGCTCGGCCCTTCCTTTTAAATGTATTCCTGACCCCATGGCTCCACCCACTTTGTGTAATTGTGAAGTTTTTTGGGATAGATTTACAGCACGAGGTCTAGAGTCAAACAGTTGTCCTGATTTGTAGCAGGTATGGTCTGAGAGGTTTTTGAAGTGGATTTTTAGAAATATTGGTGGATCTGATCGTCTGAGTTCTGGGAAAATTTTGGATTCGGGGGTAAGTCTCAATCTGGCAAAAATTAATCATATGATAGTCTTACAGTCCTTCCATCACTACAGATTATATTTTCCGTGTTTTTCTGAAGCAAGACAGTAATCCAACACAGTTCCCATGTTTCCTGTTAGAGAACAAGTAACTGCTTCCAAAATTTCAGATCTTTCTTTAGCAGAAAAGGAATTCTTGAGCTCATATGCCTTTTGTAGAAATACCATTCTTTTTTTGATGATCCTTACAGAGGCCCCCACCTTATTAATATTTAATCTTGGCTTTAAAATAAATCGTATGATTAGTTTCTTTTAATTCACTTCAACTATCCCTGTAGTTAAATTGCAGAGGCACAGGAAAGTTTACAGGATTCATTTTAGACCTAGGAAATGGAGAATTAAATGAAACCAGAGGTAAAAAACCAATGTACTTCAGGTTTCCTTTTCTCCCCCTGCAGCTCAAAACTTGAGATTCCTGTTTTGTTTCATTTGTTCCTTAATTTATTTGACATTATTTTAAAAACGAAATGTGGCAGGTGAGTCACAAGTAGATGGCATAATATTCTTCAGCAGCTTATTCACCCCGATCATGTGAGCCAAGCTTACAATGGAAATATCTGTTAAGTGGTGAGAACATTTTGTCTCATGCAGAGAACAGCATGTCTCCTATGAAGGCTCATTATCTGAAATCAGGGGGACAAGAGAAGTCACCAGCAACAGTACTTGCAAGTGAGTGGGGTTACTGAGACAAAAAAATGTCATCAGCTGTCCATGAAAAATAATCTAAAATGTTGATGTAAGGAGGGATAGGCAGTCTTTCATCACTGTGTAAGACAGCATTTCAGAAGAAATATCTGTATTAAATAAAAATAAACTTACCAAACATACTACAAGGGAATAGCCTGGCTTTTCCGAGGTTGATAGTTTCTGTCATAAATTTTTCTGGCTTGTTAAAGTCAATCTTTCTGTTGTACTTCTCGCCTACTGTGCCTCTGCTTGTGTTTTAAACCTCATTGACCACAGCATAACGGCAAGCTACATTTCTTGTCCCGTAGCTCCTCCCCATTTTTCACTCTCAATGTTTAAAACACATTGGCAGGACAAAGGGCATTATCTGGCTTTACAGTTCCCTAAGCTGCTCCAGCACACGCCAGTACAGCCAGGATAGCTGAGTGTCCACTGGTACCCTGTCTTTAGATTAATTTACAGCATCAATCACCTTACACGCTTGTATTTCTATTGTACACAGATGGTCTTTCTAGACCAATTATTAAATCAGTTACAATAGGGGAAACATAATTTAAATATGCTTTGGATCTCTACCATATGAAAACACTATAAATAATGCTATATGCTTAATAAAAATATCCATCCCACAGCTAAGGACATGGAGGATTCAACTTTCTCTTTTAACAGTTACACCTAACCTGGATCAGGTATTCAATACGTTTCTGTCTCTGTTCTTTTGATCTTCATTTACTGAATCAAAGCCAACTGTTTTCTCCAAAGAAGAGCACAAGAAAGAAATATTGGTTTATTAATCTTTTCTGAAACTGATGCATTCTTGAGCTGAGCACTGTCTGAACTTAGAATGATTTACATTCTTGTTTATTCCAAAAAGGCTTTATATTTTCTCATCACTTCCCTCCTAGCAGTCCAAAAGATTTTCAAAGTGATAAAACCTTCATCTATTGAGCAGGTGAAGTTAAACATATTCTGTTTTCAAGATTAGGCTCACTCTTTTCACAGCTTTTTTTTTTTTTCCACAATGAATTTGAAAAACAAATGAAAGAATACAAATAAATGAGTTGCATTGCACTTTTTTCATTACTTTCTCTTTTTTTTTTTGTCTTTGATATTGAACACAAATCCATCCACTAGAAGGTACAGGACCAAATTTTGAGGTCTTTTATCCTCATGTAACACCACTGAATGCAGAAAGCTCATATAATTTATCAGGTAGTACCATAAGGCATCTTGGCTTAAAATCCATACACAATATGCTAGCACGGCTTTTCTGCAGCCAGCAACTTTTGGTGCTTGGTAAACAAATAGCTTAATAGCACAAGATATTGCTTTGTACACTATAAAATAATTAGGGTATAAAAGGCACTTCTGTGTGCTGATGCTTCTGCAGTAGTTAATCTCCTGGTAAGTTTTCCAGGATCTTGGGACAACCAGCTGCTGGCCAGACCCTCTGCACTGACTGCTGTTAGCCTGTGTTTGTGTGCTGAATTGAGGGTAATGCAGATGACATGCAGGGAGGGCTCCATCTCTGATGCATCATTTCACTGGTGTCCTCCTCTGAGACCAGTGTGAAGCTTTGATGTCTGCAGTTTGGGGCTGCATTGTCGCAAGCCGAGCTGGGGTTTGTGGCTGGCTTCTTTGACAACCCGACAGCAGAGAGGGAAAGGGTCTCTGTATATCAGTCCACTGTAGTTTTATTCAACTACACGTAAAGAAGTCATAGTGACAAAGTCAAACACAATGGCAACCCAGGTTTTTTATACGGGGCTGGGGAGGGTACCAGGGAGGGGCGGTACATAGGCAAGGCCGGGGTAAAAGAACCAATAGGGAAACTGAGGGAGGGACAAAGGGACAGGGGCCAATGGGAGAATGGGGAGGGAGGAATTTTCTGGACCAGAGGGGCAGGAAACCCAACGCGCCAATCCGGGGAACAGAAGTGGGGTACATCAGCATAGTAGAATAAAGCATCCTAGGGGAGGCTTCCTCTGTCACCTTAACCTGGGGAGGATTTATGTCGCTTGTATTAAGGGCCCCGACACTGCATTGCTGTGCATGCGGCCATGTGACCAAAATCAGAAGGCTGGTCAGGGCACATGTACGTACTGAAGCCTTACATGGCATTTTAAGTAGCTGAAGAAAGTTAGTTGAATTGAAATAACTGAGAATATTAGCTGCCTCTCTAGACTTCCTCCTCCCTCCCACAGCTGTGCATTTGAAGGAACTTGATGAGAAGCTATATGGCCTGATCCAGCACAGTGACTAAAGAAAGCTGACTGCCTACAACTTGCTGCCATGTCTTCTCTGTCCCCTTTGGGGGAGAAAAACAGAGACACATGAGAGATCTCTAAATCTGTTGGTGCAATGGTACATTTCTTACTCCTGTTTTCTTTCAGCCCACTGTCCAAGTCACAAGGAGCTCGTTTAAAAAAAAATTATTTTTCATTTCCCAGTATAAGTAATGGCCTTTGCTCAGGCAAATCCAAATCAGGGCAAACCATCCAGTCAGCCAGTGAAGTCTCCCACCTGCACACCCACTCTGGCCCAAATGAGGAGCAATGTGTCTCATACTGGTGCAGGAGAGCCACAGCGGATCAAAGGCAACACTTGGTAAATCCTGCTGTGCCAGGGAGGGATACAGCAGCAAACATCCAGTGACCTCCCTCCGTGCCAAGACAACTGCAAAAGGTGAAAAAGGCCCAGGAAAGCAAGTTCCATCCTTAGCCCTACTTTGGGAGGAGAAGAGATCTGTTTTCTTCCTCCTTCCATTCTTTGGGAATATTTCTCCCCACAGCTTGAGGCAAAGTAAGGCAGAGAGAAAGGAAAACCCTCCAGCAATATGTGATCTGTCCCAGTGAAGGAGACAATATTCCCCGTAGCCTGTAAGGCCAACTGAGGTCCCACACTGATTCAGGTGAGACTTCAGTACTTCTAATGGCAAAATACTCCAGTGATGACTTGGAAACTGCCCAGCAGTTTAGATTATGGTTTCTAGTGCTGGGCAGTAAAAAAAGGGACATATCCAGTTAATAATAACACGAGTGGTGTTTCTATTCACCGGTAGATATTCAGAGTGCAGATTTTGTCCTCAGCTCCTGAGAGATTTACAAGTCACAGTGCAGACTTTCTCCCAAATACTGATGGATTTATGTCCACTAACAAATAGCTTGGGAGAAGTCTGGGCTAAGTTGTCACAACTTTCAGGACATGAAAAGCTAGGCCTGGCGTCAATGCACATTGCTGGCATGTTTTCTGATTAAATCAAACTTTGGGCAGCTAGAGTTGTAAAACAGGCAATAAACCTTTTATAACATATCATAAATAAGAATGCTCATGCTGATGGTTTGATTGAAATGGGCACTTCTTCATACCTCATATTTTGTGATCTATTGGCTCCTGCACTCCCTTCTTTACAGCTACATCAACTGGATATTTCCCCACGCTTAGGGAGGGAGGGAAGCTTATAGAAGGAAGTAAGTTTTCTAGAAGTAATTAGCATGCAAGCTGCTTAAAGTCTGGAGGTTACTATTCTCAAATGTTGCATACACATCATTTATTATTCTATGCTTGTGACTTTCAGGTGGGTTTGTTACGTGGTATACTAGGAACACAGCAAATGTTACCAAAAACTAGTGTGATTCAAAGGCATGAATTTGATTCCTACTTCCTCATTCCTTCAGTTTGCTTTCTTGAAATACTCAATGAGCTTTTTCATTCATGGCTGTGCTCTTAGATCTATGCAGTTATTTACAGGGACATCTGTGGCACTCACCACTGGGATTTCAGCAGCCCTGAGAGGAAGGCATGCATTCATCCCTGCATTGAGCAAACAGGGAGATTAGGTACCTTGCCTTTAGCCCCAACCAACCCCTCCGTGACAGATGATCCTGCAGCAGCCCCAGGCTGTTTCAGATGTGACCAGGGAGAAGGACTGGGGGATAGGATTGAGCTTGGCTCTAGCCCAGGAATGGGAGAAACACAGGATGTGGACTAGGAAGAGCCAGTTGAGACCAGGTCAGCTGAGCGCAAGAATGTCTCAGCCTGCACCCAACCCCACGACATGTCTCTACCAGAGAGGTCTCTGCCAGATCTCAAAGTGTGCCTAAAGAAGGCTGAGTGGCATCAGAAGTTGAAGGGACTCCCACTTCAGCTCTTGCAGAGTAAAGGTGGTGGTATTTCTCCCGGTAGTGGTGTGAAAGCTACAAAGCGGAGAGGAGTTCTGCTGTCATCCTTCAAGCAAGGAGCAGTCAGGAGAAGAGAGCTGCCTTTATGAAACTTATGGGTTGAACAAAGTGTATAACTTATGTTGCACACTTCCTGTTTCAAACTTGTGCTGATGGGCAGACGCTTGTGTGCATGCACATGGGTATGTACCCAAGTTACTTCAAAAGTACCAAGAGCATTTTGTCCTTCATTGTAGGATTTCCTCTGGCACTGACAGCTTGTATGACAATTTGCAGCCTGGAGTGGCATTTAATGGCCACATTTTTAAACTGTTAAACATAAAGGTTTCTACTGAAAACACAGATTGTATTGGGTTTTCATGGCCAGGTTTTGGTAATGGGGGGGCTACAGGGGTTGCTTCTGGGAGAAGCTGCCAGAAGCCTCTTCCATGACCAGCAGAGCCAATGCCAGCCGGCTCCAGGACTGATGTGCCACTGGCCAAGGCTGGGCCAATCAGAAATGGTGGTAACACCACTGTGATAATGTATTTAAGAAGAAGAAAAAAAAGTTATTGCACAGTTGCAATCGAGGGCAGAGGAGAGTGGGTTGAGAACATGTGAGAGGAACAACTCTGCAGACACCAAGGTCAGTGAAGAAGGAGAGGGAGGAGATGCTCCAGGCCCTGGAGCTGGGATTCCCCTGCAGACCCTGGTGCAGACCNACCCATGGAGAATGGAACCCACACTGGAGCAGATTTCCTGGTAGGATTTGTGACCCCACGGGGGACCCATATTGGAACAGGCTGTGCCTGAAGGACTGCACCCTGTGGAAGACTGACCCATGTTGCAGAAATGTGTGGAGATCTATTGCCTGGCCTCACACTGGGGAAGCTCATGGAGACCTGTCGCTCATGGGAGAGACCCCACGGTGCAGCAGGGTAAGGGCTCCTTCCCCTGAGCATCAGCAGAAACCACATGTGATGAACTGACCATAACCCCCATTCCCTGCCTCCCTGCACTGCTGGGGGGAGGAAACAGAGCTGGGAAGGAGGAGGGGTGGAGGAAGATGTTTTTAAGATCTTATTTTGCTTCTCATTACCCTGCTCTGATTTTGTTAGTAATAAAATCAATTAATATCTCTAATTCCAGCTTGTTTTGCCTGTGCTGGTATTTGGTGAGTGATCTCTCCCAGTCCTTACCTCAACTCATGAACCCTTTGCTATACTTTCTCTTCCCAGTCCAGCTGCTGAGGAGAGTGATAGAGAGGCTTTGGTGGGTGTCTGGAATCCAGCCAGTGTCAACCCACTACACAGACATGGCCCAAACTCTGGCAGCACTGCCTTAATTAGCACAGCACTGTATAAATCACAGCTTTCTGCCTGTCACTACCACTCCAGGCCCCAGTGAGACTCCAGGACAGGTCAGTGTGTAGGGGTGATTGCAAGGAGAGTGACAGTGCGCATCTGAGCTCCCGCGGTTTCAATTGCAGTGATTATTAATGTGAGAAAGCCAGAATGATGGAAACTGGACTGAATTCCAGTAGAATTTATAGCCTTTAGTGCCGATGTCCCTCAGTCTTGACCAGCTGTTACACACCTGGAAGTGTAATACTGAAATATTCTCCTTCAATTTATCTTTCTTATTCCTTACGAGACTAATGATGGACAGAGCAATATGTAGCATAATTATAGAGGCCCACTTGCAGACAATGAATTTCATGCAGAAATACTACACTGCTAAAAATGCTTTCCAATACAATATCTTAAAGCTACAATATCTTAAATCTACATCACACCAATAGCAGTGTTTTGGTCCTATAGGAACAGCATTTTGAGTTTTCTTTTTGTTCCTTTATATGTATATAAATATGTCTATATATGTGCAAAAGATGACAAGCTAATAAAAATGGAAGTAATTTGTACTCTAAAAGTAATTCCTACCTCAAAATGGTTAAAAGCATATGTAAAAGGTTACTCAAAACATTTTCTTGAGTGCAGGGTATCCTGCATCTCCATGGATCACTTAGCAGTCTCAATTTTAAGGCACTTCCAGGGATCATCCAAAACTGAGGCACCCAAATTATTACAAATGTGTATGTAACTTAATGTCACATAGACAGAATCATAGAACCATTTGGGTTGGAAGGGACTTTTAAATGTCATCTAGTACAACCCCCCTGCAATAAGCAATGACATCTTTAACTGGATCAGGTTGCTCAAAGCCCCATCCAACCTAAGCTTGAACATTTCCAGGGATGGGGCATCTACCACTTCTTTAGGCGACCTGTGCCCATTCCACTTACTGTTTTTCCAGAGATCACTGAAGTTTGATGCTGTTGAGTCAGAAAGATGCATCTCTTTACATTTTCTTGCTCTGCTACATGTGACAAAACTCTTTGTCCTTTCATCATCATTCATCATATCCATCATCCAGGCTGGATATCTGTATTTCATTGAATCCATGTAATATATTTTGTCCTTGCACCATCTAGAGTATGCAAAACTAGAAAAAGTGAGGTTTTAATAGGAAAGAATCTAGAAAGAGATTTTTGTACCATTGAAGCCAAGGAAAATCTTGCAGATTTTTTTCCTAAGGTCTGACTAAAAGTTTAGCTGAGTCATTTTGAATTTGTTTGAGCATAATATTAATCTATTGGTAACCAATTCTGGGACTGGAAAAAAGACAAAAGAGAGGATTACTTTTTTATATTTTAGTCTGCGGTCATTATTGTAGGTAGGAATTTCATGAAACTGTGTTGCCTGATCAACTTAGTGGCCTTTGTTGATGGATTAACTACATCACTGGCAAGGGAAGAAATGTGGATGTCCTCTATATGGACTTCTATAAGGTTTTTGACACGATCCCATACAACATCCTTCTCTCTAAATTGGAGAGATGTGAGTTTGATGGGTGAACTGTTTGGCAGATGAAGAATTGTTTGGACAGTCACATCCAGATGGTGGTGGTCAAGGACGCAATGCCCAGATGGAGCTCAGTGATGAGTGATGTCCCACAGGGTTCTGTATTGGGACTGGGACAGTTTAACATTATCATCAATGACATAGAGTGGGATCGAGTGCAGCCTCAGCAAATTTGCAGATAGCACCAAGTAGGGAGACAGAACGCCATCCAGAGGGACCTGCACAAGCTCAAGAAGTGGTCCCATGGGAATCTCATGAGGCTGAAGAAGGCCAGGTGCACGTGGGTCAGGACAACCCCCAGTATCAATACAAGTTTGGGATGCAGAGGTTGAGAGCAGCACTGCCAAGAAGGACCTGAGGATGCTGGTGGATGCAAAGATGGACATGTCCCTGCATGTGGAGGGCTGTTTAAGCTCCTTTCCAACCCAAACCATTCTATGAAGATATTATAATGAGGAAATCGTGATAGACACAGACCTGTAATCACACCCCAATATGCCTTCACTTGATATATGATTTCCCCATCTAATAACAGTAGTAATCAAACTGTCCCATCTTTTCTCTTGAACGAGAATCATGCTTTCAGTTTCTTCCCTCCTCTCAGATATCATTTAACATCTCCAAATGTGTTTGCTTACAATTACTTATCTACCTTTGGTAAAACCAGAGGATTTTAAAATTAACTTAATACAAATGCAGAAAAGAAGTGTTTTGTATGTATTTTAAGCCATTGCTAGCTGTTTGTTAAAGCCTTTTCATGCCTTGTCTGAGATCTTGAAATAATATATTTAATAAAATCATGGCAATGACTCACAGCTTCTCTAATAGAGTTGTTTTCATTTATGTTGTATACAGAAACAGCTCTGTTAATAAAAAACATATATAAATAAAGTAGCTCCAGAAAGGAATGCTGATTTGTATAAGAAAACCCTGGACAATTAGGAACTAATGTCTGTAAAATATTCTGCTGCCACAAGACACACACAAACTGATTGAAGACAGACACTTCTATGAGAATTCTGTTGAGGCCAGCTTTATAAATAGATGCTCAGTACTAGTAGACCAGATGTTCAAAATGAATTGTCAAGCAAGGTTTCTTGTAACCAAGCTGAAGAAGGCCATCAAAGCAATTGTTTCACAACTTCAGATCACATTCTGAGCCTGTTAGCCTACTGTCAAATGATGTTCTTGGAGATGACAAAGTGCTCTCTCCTGTCTGTAAAGCCAATGCCACTTTTGGAAAAGTGACTGAAATAAAAGATTGGACTGATTTGTTATGCAGCTGAATGTAAACAGGGCATTTTGTGCTTTCAAGGTGCTTTAGAGATGTGGCACTTGCAAGGGTTACTGGTGAGCTATCATAGGGTATTGCATCCACCAGTTCACTCATGTGGGCACAGGCTGAGTGGTTGTAATAGCAAGAACTTCTAACCAAAAAGAAAAAGACATGAGTCTTTTATTCCATTAATGTAGACACCTGAAAGTCAAGTGTCTGGTTTAAACATCAGGCTCCTCATGTAGTCACTGGAGACAAAGTTGCCTCCAAAGGGTCATTTGTCTCCCAAGTCAGGTATGAGTCACTTTCTGATGATAGCTGTCACTCTCCAATGGCTATAGAAACTAAACACTTTATCTGTCAGGAATGTGACATGATCTCAAAAGCCAAAGCTCAGAGGTACATCTGCTAATATCTCTTCCTTTAAGGAACTCTACAGAAGGACCAAAAGGAATTTGTATCTGAAAAGTGAAGATCTCTTAAGAGTACACATTTACTAAACAGTCAAAAATCCAGATGTGCTGGGCAAAACTGAATTGAAACAAATGGATTTGGAACCAACTGTTTCTGCTCTTTCCTTTGTTCCTTGCATGCCAATTCGTTTCCTTCAGAGTTGCCCTTAATCCAGGAATTTTATGTGAGTTTCCAAGTCACAACACATTCTAGAAAATATTTTATGAGTCCTTTGGAGAAGCCGCTTTCTTTCCATCACCTTTAAAACTGTTTGTGTTTTAGCTCCAGTCTGAACTCAATTTGTCTGTCCTGTTGTATTTCAAAATTTTCCTGCTTGGGCAGTATTTGGTTGCTGTATAGTATGGGAAAGTCTCTTCTTTGCTCCAGAGATTCCACTTAAACCAGAGTGGAGAAAATAAAGGTAAAGCACTAGCCTTCTTCCCTGTTTTTCTACTTTACCAGGAGTTAGGTGAGAAAACAAGTTGCATTTGATTTACATAAGCAGAATAACTTCGGATTTGTATGTGGAACTAAACAGCAAGCTTTCAGTGGGAAAACAGTATTGTGTGTGGGTATGCCTGGTTCTTTCCTTCCAATATGGTAACAAATTTCACAGACGAATTCTACAGCATGTAGGGAGAAGTGTTTAATTTACTTGCTTTAAATCTGCTGCCTGGAAATTTTGTTTGATTCTCTTTGAAAATAATAAGAATATTTTGGGACATATTGAATAAACATTCTCCATTCTTCATCACCATATTACTTGGAATTTTATGTATCTCAGTCATATCCCTGTTAAGTCATCACTTTCCTAATCAAGGTCGTTGTAGTTTGCAGAATCAAAGACATTCTTTTTTTGAATTACAGAATCAATCCAGTTTGGAAGGGACCACTTTGTGTCATCTGGTCCAACCTCCCTGTTCATGCAGGGTCATCTGAAAGCACAGGATTGTGTCCAGATGGTTCTTGAATATTTCCAGTGAGGGAGACTCCACAACCTCTTTGGGCAGCCTGTTCCAGTGCGTGGTCACCCACATAATAATGAAGTTTTTTCTCATGTTCAGGTCGAAATTCCTGTGCATCAGTTTCTGCCCATTGCCTCTTGTCCTATTGCTCGGCACCACCAAGAAGAGCCTGGCTCCATCCACTTGACACCCTCCCTTCAGATACTGATAGACACTGAGGCCTCACAAGGGCTGAGTAGAGGGGCAGGATCACATCCCTTAGCCTGCTGGCAATGCTCTTCCTAATGCACCCCTGGATACCATTTGCCTTCTTGGCCACAAGGGCACTGCTGGCTCATGGACAGCTTGCTGTCCACCAGGACCCCCAGGTCCTTCTCCACAGAGCTTTTTTCCAGCAGGTCACCCCCAGCCTGTGCTGGTGCCTGGATTATTCCCCACCCAGGTGCAGGACCCTGCACTTGCCTTTGTTGAATTTCAGGCAGTTCTTCTCTGCCCATCCCTCCAGCCTGTCAAGGTCCTTCTGAAGGGCTGCACAGCTCTCTGAGGTATCAGCCACTCCTCCCAGCTTTGTGTTGTTGGGGAACTTGCTGAGGAGGCCTCTGCCTCTTCATCCAAGTCACTGATGGAAAGCTAAACAATACTGGGTCCAGTACTGACCCTTGGGGTACACCACCAGTGACAGGCTCCCAACTAGACCCTGTGCCACTGATTACAGCCCTCTGGGATCTGCTGTTCAGCCACTTCTCAAACCACCTCTCTGTCCACTCACCCAGTCCACACTTCCTGAGTTTGCCTGTGAGGATGTTGTGAGAGACAGTGTCAAAAGCCTTGCTGAAGTCAAGGTAAGACAATATCCCCTGTTCTCCCCTCATCCATCCAGGCAGTTGTTTCATCATAGAAGGCAATCAGGCTGGTCAAGCATGATTTACCTTTAGTGAATCCATGCTGACTACTCCTGATCACCTTCTTGTCATCCATGTGGATAGTGATGGCCTCCAGAATGAGGTGCTCCATTACCTTTCCAGGGATTGAGGTGAGGCTGACTGACCAGTAGTTCCCTGTGTCTTCCTTCTTGCCCTTTTGGAAGACTGGGGTGACATTTGCTTCCTTCCAGTCCTCAGCACCTCTCCTGATCTCCACAACCTTTCAAGGAGGATTGTGAGTGGCTTCACTGCAGTGTTAGCACAAGTGCAGGAATTTCCCTTATTGCTAAAAGAAAATCATGCAGCAAAACAAAAAATTACTACTAAATGTTACCCATAGTTATGGAAGTCTGAATATCCCTGGAGGTTTTTAAAAGATACGTAGATGTGGTTTAGTGGTGGATTGGCAGTGTTCACTTAATGGTTGGACTTGATGAACATAAAAATCTTTTCCAACTGAAACAAATTAATGATTATCTGACTTCATGTCGTCTCCAAGTAGCTTGGATCTTAATTTTAAAACCACCTCCAAGGGAAAGCAAGAAAAGTTTTGTATACCACTCTTAGCAGTAAGTAAAAAATAAGTGCTGTATAGTGCAGTTGACAAAATGTCATTGTTATTTTTCAGCATTATTCTGCCATATGTTTAGAGTCACTGGGACTGCAGTGCTGTGAATACCAGCCACACAAGCTATCAATTAACTGCTCCTGAATGCCTCCATATTCTTGCTATACATCACTGTGGCTCCTCTAACCTTTGCAAGATGTTTTCTTCAGTCTTTTTGAACACATTTGGATGCTATTGGTAATTTGAAGTCTAATCATTACAGTGGAACCATGGGAACATATTCATGGCCTCAAATCCCATTGTAGAAGGTTTTGCACAGATCTAGGTATGGATACAAAATTGCTCCCAAATGCATATAATTTAAAAACTAAGATAAAATACTTCAAATCCACAAAAAAGGGATTCTTCTCAATAGTTCCGGATTGTGCAGCTGCAGATATTGACAGGTGAGCTAGTGATCCTCCATTTCCTTTGCAAGTATTGAAGGGAAGCAGATGCTACATACCTACTCATTGGATCTGACCTGGCATTGCTTTGTTTCTTTCTATCTTCTACAGAGCAAGTTGAAATGAGCTGTTTCACAGATAACTACACCTGGAGATGCCTGCATCTGGTCAGATATAAACCAAACATACAGACTCAGTGATCAGCAAGATGCTGATGGTCTCAATATGGTGCTAGCCGAGTAGGTTATGCAGAAAAAAACCCTACCTTAAAGTGGCCCAGTGGGTGCTTTGGGGAGCCATTCATTAGCATAACTCTGAGAAAGGTTACTGTTCTCATTGAGAAATAAAATTATGGGGTCTATATGAGAGCCTTAGATGATGTGGTAAGTAAGAAATGCATCTTAGAGAAGTTAGAAGAAAAGACTTTGCAAGAATGAGTTATGACATGGAGTGGGGACCTATAAATATCTCAACAGAAAATCACATCCATTTAAGAGCAGCATAGCAATATTGTGCCAACGAAAAGCAGTTGTGGAGTTTGAGGAACAAGTTTACAAGGAAGAGAGGCTAAGAGGTGTGTTTTAGCTGTGTTCATCCTTGGCCTGGTTGTTGAATTTTAAGAGACATTAAAAGGTTTTCATTTGGACATAGGGAAATAGGCATGCATAAAGGCATACCTTTTTGTCACAGAACAAACATTGGCTGGTTCGCAGATGACACACAGCAGAAAGTGAGAAGAATCAAAAGTATTATAAAAAATAGGGCCTTACTGAGCACCACTCTGCTCTCCCCGGGATGGAGGAGAACAAGAAATCTTCCAGAAGACTTCCAGAACAAGTAGTTAGGTGGACAGAAAGAAAATGAGAAGAAGAAAAGCCTTACTGAAGCTAAAAAAAAGAGAAATTTTTTCAGAAATGTGGGCTCATTTGTGTTCAAGTCCAAGGCAACAGACTGTCATAAGGGAGAAGTGAAACTCTGCACTGCAGCTGGAGCTCAGAGGGGAACAGAGAAAGAATGGGCAGGGGCTGGAGAGGCAGACTAGTGTGAGCTGAGCAAGAGTTAACTTGCTTGTATGGTTATGGAAAAAGAGCCAGAGTATACTGAGAAGCTAAGGAGAAGACTAAGAAAGGGTATGGGATAAGGTAGCAATATTGAAACAGCTAAGGCGTAAGAAGAAAAGGCATAGAGGAGCTGCCCGCATTATGCAATAAAAAGGAAAGTCGGGGTATATTGCGGTTTGTATTTATGTATTAAATATATAATTTTTCCTTGGGAGAAATGGAGAATTGTAGTGTAGGCAGAAAGATAAAAGCAGGAATGCGGAGGGGGTAGAAAAGTGAGTGACAAGTGGTGAAAAGACAGCTGCTATTACAGGTGTAGGCACAGTGGAAATAGCAATTTATCTCTGAAAGTGACAAAGACAAGAGATTGTCTGAGATGAGATCTAGAACAAAGTAAGCAACAGTGCTTTACAAGCCATTTTTAAAGGTCATCTTGTAATTTTTTGCTGTGATACCTTGAGACAGATGAAATCCATTTATAATTTGATAATTCAAAAGGACACTAAAAGTATAACCCAAATTTACAGTTCATTGGAACACTAAAGGAAACATCAGCAAAGCTGTATTATTATTTTTTAAAGTGGCAAAAATATGGTCACACAACTTCCATTAACTGAGTTTTAGGCTAGACTGGTACTTTGATCTTCCTGATTACAGTTTTTTAGAGAGTCAGGGCTAAAGTCTAAAGAGACGCATCACTTATCTCCGTGATTGAAGAAAGAGTATCCAGTACTTTCAAAAACACTTACATACTTTAATAGCATAAAATGTTGTTAAGAGTTCCTCCAGAAAAATCTTCAAATCCCGGTATTCCATAAATACAGAAATTTCTGTCATTTCACTTCAGTAAAGTGTTAAAGAGCAGAGCTATACAGGTCTGTTTAATGCATATCTGTAGGTATTTCACTCGATGCAATACTGGTTAGAGTGGTTAAAGCATACTGTGAATTTTGGATGCAAATGACTTTTGTCACTAAGAAAGCCAAAGTCAAAACCAAAACTATTTTAAGAGTGCTGCTTTCAGCATAACCATCTTGGGTCCCAGCTGGCAAAAGGCTCTTTGGAAGCAGGTTGAGACACTCATTCTATGAAAAAAGCAGATTTAAGTCCCTCTTCTGTCTGATTTAGAGGGGTAATTCTGGGTGACTAATGGATGCTTTTGGCTGAGTACCCTCCAGCAGTTCCTGAAAGGCTTGGCTGTTTTTATTCAAGCTAGGAACATTTCTTTTCTGAATTTCAAAATGTTCAAAACATCTTGATAATAACTAGCACCAAACTGTTAGATCACATACAGAAGGCTCAGGCTTATTTATTTTTTCATTTACAGGTGAGACCCTAGGGATTTGGATTTTACCTTCTAAAGATGAAAATCCTATTGCCTCTTCATACAAAGCTCAAGAGTTATGTAGATTCCCCAAATAGAAAGAAGTTAGAAGTGTGCATATAATTACTTCAGATCCATCTGTAAAAACATGAAAAAGAGAAATACAAATCTCACAATCTAAACAAAATCTTCTTCTTTTTAAAAAAGTATGTTCACTTCTTCAGTTGTGGTCAGCAACTTCAGGCAGCTGGGGCCCACAGCTAAGAAAAATACATTGCTATAGTTGTATAAATTAGAGCAAGAATGATTGCAATCGTCCACATTCACTGCCAAGATGTTTCTACAGGTCTACATTAGAAGGCTTTTTAAAGGCTTAGGAAGGCAAATTGTTGCAATTTAGGAAAACAATAATTATTAAGTTTTGGACATTGCACAAGAAAAACCTTTACAGGTTTTTTAAACTATGTTTTTCTTTTTTTTAAGTAAAACATGATTTGGCAAGTCAGGCACACAGAACCTATCAATTATCTGTTGTGGGAAAAATATAATTTAAGAACAATCTCTAAGCAACATCTGCATTGTACATACCTGTAAGTTACCTAAAAGGCTAAGGATCTAAATGTTGACATGATTTATGCTAGTTACTGACAAGTCTTTAAAAATACTTCTTTCTCACTTAGAATGATTTATTCAGAGGTCTCAGGGTGCTACAAGGAGAAGGAAGGGCATAATTATTTCTATTTTACAGCGGAGGAAGAAGAAGAAAGCAGAAGCACTGTGACATGTCCACTTTCCTGGAAAGGTTTGGGGAAAGGCAGGGTGGAGAAAAACCGTGATCTTGCCTGTGCAGCTAAGTTCATCCCCAGAACAGTTGGATTTTACTGGAGCTGAATAACTGCTGAGTAGTGCATTCACAACTATGCATAAAAAATGCTAGTTCCTGATTTGATTCAGCTGCATTCCTGCCCTTTTTTGTTAGTCTTGTTTCAATCTATTTTCTCTGCATATGAATGTTGGTGAAGGCAACTGATATAGAGGGGTACACATATTCATGGAGGAATAGGAGTTTGAAAAAGTCTACTCATCTTCTGTTTATTATTCATGATTCACTATTCATCATTCACTTTTTTCTCTATTCATAAAGTTTCAGGCATCCAATCAGGAGTGGAGATGGGGATGAATAATGGAAATACACAGTTCACAGATAATACTCAGGCTGTAATTTGTACAGGCAAATGATCTGACGAACATTTATAAATAACTGAAACAGTACTTTGGTGGCACAAAAGAAAATCTGCCCTCAAGCAAGAGGCAGAGAAATGAATTTGATTATGTCTAGAAGCATTAAGCAAGTAACCAGAATAGATAGCAAACTCCTGTAATATAACCTGACTTTTTCCAGGAAGATAGAAGCTCATTAAGCTATGAAAAACACTCTGTGTTATGATGATGCAGGATTATCATTTTAACAGTCATTGCTGGGCAAAGATGGACCTGTATCTGCAATTGGATTGAGAGTAATCAGGTCTCAGATCTAACAAAATTGGTGAAAACTTCTGGGGTGCTAAGGGATTCCTGCCAGATTGCAATCCTAGGGACAGGAGCTTTATATCACACCCTGCTGTTCTGAAGAAGGGAATTACTCTCTGTGGTGTGTGCTCCACTCCAAGTTGTTCAAGGAAGGGCCACTCCTCAGCTTCTGAGCTGCTGTGTTTGCTCTGAGACGTTCAATACTGCACCAGTTATTCAAGGGCTCATAACTTTTGGAGAACAGTAATTACATAAATCTTTTCCTTACATTCGAAGTTAAGGGGCATGGTAGAAACATGGAGGAATCCCTCCCCAAAAGACAGAAATGCACAATGTCCTGAGCTGGTTAAGGCAGGAACTTGACTCCTTCAATTGAGAACAAACTGCAGTGAGGATGAGGAGTTGCTGTCTGTGCCAGAAGTCTCTTCTGTAGCACTGTGGACGTGGTCCAGCTCCCCATCCCAGACTGACAGCTTCCTTATCCTGTTATTACCATCCACGACTTTAACTCTTATACAGACACTAGCTGTTTCTTACTCCTGCAGTGGAGTGTTCAGGTCAGATGCAAACACTTTAAGCAAACCTACCAGCTTTTTGGCCCACTTTAAGATGTAGGCATCCTGAAGGGAGTACAGAGGCATTGTGGTGCACTGCAATTTACAGTCCAAGATATTTGTTTCAACCATAGCTAATTTGATAGTAATTATGCCAGGCTATGTTAAACTACAAAAATCTACTTTCCTAAACCAACTTTTATACCTTTACCCTATCCTTTCCTACAAGAGAGCCAATTGGAGCAACAGAGAGATGAAAAGATCCTGGTCAGTGAAAAAAACCTCTAACCATCACAAGCAAGCCATGCCATGTAATTGTCTTCATGAACTCAAACATTGAGTTTAATTGTCTTCATGATCAACTCAAACACACTCAAAGCCAAACAGTGAGCAGCATTGAAGTTCATAAAGAAAAATCCCATGTGTCCCTCAATTTTTCAACACCTTTGCCCATCTTACATACCTGGTAATCTCCCACTTCTATGCCTTGTCATATGGAGAGCAAGAAGAAGAACAGCCAGTCTTATGGCTGTACTTATTTTTAGGTATTTTACCCTCTTTCCTTTGCGTGAGAGAGAAATAATCCCAAAGTGGCAAGAAGGAAGGAGTGAGAAAGAGTGGAAAAAAACAGGACAGGGAAAAAAGAAAACAAAACCTCAGCCTAAGGTCAGAAAGATGAGCTAGGGAGAAGGAGGCATCTTCCAATTGTGTCCCACACAGCTGTGCCACAGCTGGTCATGCTGTGACCAGGGCAGTGTGCAGAAAGCAGTGGGGTGGCAGCAAGGCGAGAGCAGTGACAAACTTGATGTGTTTCAGCCCTTGACTTGGTGTTGAGACTTGCCCACAGGATCAGCAAGGAGGAAGAAAGGCAAGCAGAGGAAGGAAAGCAGATGGAGATATGGATAGGAGACGGGAGGTTGAAGTTTGGTTTGTGGCTGGTGGGAATGAGAAAGCATCAGGAGAAAACATCAGGAGAAAGAGAAGTAAACCCAAATCCAGTGAAAAAAAAAAAAGTGGAGGTATTTGGAAGCTTTTAGGACATGGGAGGAATCAGAGAGTAAAATTGTCAGATGGGACAGTGTATGCTGGTTTACCACTTTATGCAAGAAAGTTGTGCAGCTTCATGTGTTGGTTTCAGCAAATCTGCGGAACGGTCTCAAGCCTGTCATGGTTTAATCCCAGCAGGCAGCTAAGCACCATAGATCCACTGGTTCACTCTCCCTCTGGAGAAGAGAATGAGAAGGCCAAAAGTCTAAAAACAGTCATGCAAAAGTGATGCAGAAGAAAACCAATTGCTCACCACCAAATAACAGACGCCCAGTCAGTCCCTGAGCTGTGGCAGCCCTGGCCAACCTTCCTTCCCCACCCATTTTAGCACTGAGCAAAATACCATATGGTGTGGAATGTGCCTTTGGTCACTTGGGGTCAGCTGTCCCAGCTGTGTCCCCTCCCAACTCCTTGTGCACCCCCAGCCTCCTCACTGGTAGGGCAGCATGAGAAGCAGAAAGGTCCTTGACTATGCAAGCCTTGCTCAGCAATAGCCAGAACACCCCTTTGTTATCCACAGTTTTCATCAGAAATTCAAAAGAGTAACTCAGGTTGTTGCTTTGTATATCTGTCTTTTTAGGAACTCAGTGAGTTTAATTTTGGTCTATATTCACAGCTTCTTATGCTTGGGAGGTCTCCATTATTTCTACCCAAGGAAACCAATACTGACTTAATCACATCAGGAAACTTCCCAGTGAGAGATGTTGGGGGTGAGGAGGGGGCAGTGTTAGAAGCAGATGCAGGAATGAGGTTATTGTACAGCAGCCAGACCTATTTTTTTACTCTATCTGATGAAGTTAATTCAAGAATCATGCTCAAAACAACTGCCTGGCATTTTTGTAATCTTCCTTCTTTTTTTTTTTTTTTTCAGTTGTTCGGGGTTGGCCAGCAAATTAGCTGACAACCTTGTCTGAGAGGTTAATTAGAGGAGATGACTCAGGAACACTACCCAGGCACATGCACACGCTGCCTGGTGGGAAGCTAACAGTTGTATAAGAAGCTCAGAAACCTCTATTTTTCTAGCAGGGGAATCTCTTTCTCCATAGGACCCAAGTTCAGGCAGAGGTCGGATCCTTGTTTCCTCCCAGTAAGGATCAAAGTCTACTGAAACTGAGTAATGCTTACAGTGGGAATCAGAGCCTCAGCTTATGGCAATAGAAACTGAAGAGGTTTTGCAGCTCTCCTCAGTGCAATGGTATGGATTTCCAGAGTAAGAAATTGCTGCTCCTATGGTTTAAACTTTATTCTGTTCTGTGATGTTTGAAATTGGTTTGTCTTTTAAAAGCTATGCTAACATTTGATGTGTAATATAAGATGATTTTGTTGTCTTTAGTCAGGAAACTCAGCCAGGAATGTGAGTTTGAAGCACAAAGCTATAGAATTACTTCTCAGTCATTGCATTTATTTTGACTGTGTCCAATATGGAAATAGCTCCAAATCCAACTTAGTCATTTGCTGTAAAAGGACCAGAAAGCTAGTCACTCTTCTGCCTAAAAGTTTGAGTGGGCTTTGGAGAAAGCTCATTCAGGGAACTCCAAGCAATAGTGTGAAATATGATTTACCTGCTCAGTCACAAACTGGTAACAGTGAGTAGAGGCCTAAATACACACAGTTCTTGCCACTAGTTCCTTCTGCTCTCCTTTCCTCTCTCCTTCCATACTCAGATAATGTCATGAGTATAACAGAAACCCTGTCTTGGGAATGGGAGCATTGTTCTGACACTCATTCATTTGCCTTAGCAGGCTTTGTTGACTCCGTAAAACAAAGTCCATGGAGGTCCTGGTACTAACTTGCCTTTGGTGTTTCTACCAAAACAGGAGAGAGGGGGAAAGGAGCGGGCTTCAAGGAACAGGAGGTGTAATGAACTTGCAGTAACTGCAACGTCAGTTGAGGGAACCACTGAAACCCAGTGCTAGCTCCAGGGAAGCGTGTCTCCTACTTTCTTCTGCCCACTGAAAACACCTCAGGCATGAGGAGGGAAACTTGGACCTCCACACTGAACAGCCAAATCAACCTGAATAACTAAGAAACAAATCGTGAGAGAAACTCCCAAGGTAATGAAGGAACCTTCTATGCATTTAATTCTGAGAAGATCAAGATTGCATTGATTTATTTGCTTACATTCACTAGTGACTCAAGTTAATTAAAGGAGATCTGCAAATTCCCCATGAGATACATCAGGGGCTCATAGTACTATGTGCTATTTCTACAGGAAATAATAAATTGTGGATGCTGTATTTCCCCACAATATTCATTGTTACTGCAGTCTGTCATGTTAGTCCCTGACACTCATGGCATTGAAGTCCATTATGATGCTTCTGATTTTTTTTGTCTCTGTGTAACTCTTTTAATATTTTTGTTTCTTATTAAAAAGAGAATATAACTGAAACCTTGACTATATTCAAGGAAGTGCTTTTGAATTTACCTCATCATTTTTCCTTTCATCTCTTTGCAGGACAAGCTTAAGCTAACACAGACCCATAGTCACACCTGTGCTCGGTTTTGCTTCCACAACTCCATCAGCTCCTCTTGAAGAAACTGGCTGCAGACTCCTCTAAGTACCCCAACAAGTGGTTGCTGAGAAGTTTTCTCTTTCCTGTAGAGTCACAAGGTGTCTACTGAGTTTTTGTAGGAGATGAGGTAACAGCCACATCAAAGACTTTGGCTCAATAGAAGTCTTCATCAAAGCATCCAGCTTTCATTCACTGAGTTTGGTGAATGAATGGTGAATGGAGGAGTTACCATTTCTCTCAGGTATAGTTCCATGCATTTCTTACAGCAAGCAGAAGCCACCAACTGGAGTGATGTGGGAATCACCATGTAATGAATGCTGAGTGGAAATCTATCATGCCAGGACCCACAAACTGATACTTAGTTCTAAAATCCCACCCCATGAAAGTACTCAGACTGGATGCACAGGTGGAATAAGAGGTGATTAATTTATTTACCCAAGAGCATACTGGTTATAATGCTCATCTGAGAACAGACTTTGTGATCCCTGGAGTGGGTCCAAACTGAGAGCAGGTGAAAGCATGAGAATAGATTGGGGAAGCAGATAATGTGGGTTCAGGCTCCCTCCAACAGAGAGATCACTTCAAAATGGTTTTCCCTGGTGCCAGGTGAAAGCACAAACCCCAGGGTCTTGAGTAAAAGGTGTTAAGTGGGATGAGGCCTCCTGCTGCTCTGTGTGCAGACATAGTGCTTACCCTGCTCATGGGCTCTTCTTTCTCTCCTGCAGCTACTTACCTGGAAGAACTGTGCAGTGTAGTTTTATTCCAGCTTGACCTCTGCTAGGCTTATCAGTCTAAGATATTTATCTTTTGATAAATTCTATTTGTAAAAGTGAAGTATCTTCTAAGGGAGCTTTTAGAACTATGTTGTAATTTTACTATCCTTCTTGATTCCCAGTTAACGTTGTCTTGCAATAATTCCCTTTTTCACCTGGTGCATACTAGCCATGTGTTTCATGATAGCCACACTGGGCTGGCTGGTGAATCACTAAAAACCTAAGTGAAGTCAGCATAAACATACCCCTCTCTTCTCCCCTTTCACTCTGACTTCACCCTAACTTCCTAGATTTGTGTTTCTGGGTACACGGTGTTGTCTCAGACAACCAAAAAGAATTATAAATGGCAAATAAAAGTCAGGAAGATCTTTGTTTTCTCTGTTGCTCACAAGAGTTATTCAAAAAACGTCCTTTGCCTTTGGGTAGAAAGATCCTGCTGAATCTCATGTAATACCTGAATTTTGTACAGAAACCTGAAACCAAGCAAATGTTACTAATCTCTGCCAATATTTTATCACAGTTTATGCTATAACATTGCTGCACACCAATTTTTCCTGTGCTATTCCCCCTTTATATAGCTCTATTTGTGCAAAGTACAAAACCTCTAGAGAGAGCACTGTATCACAGCCGCCTTCACTTTGGGTGTGCTACTTTATAAAGGGAGTTTTGCTAGTAGTGGACTACAAGAGCCTGTACATTTAGAGTTGCTCTGACACTGATGGGATTACTCTAGATTCATTCAGAAAACAGTCTTTTATGTCATAATTTTAGTAGTCCCAAATGGTATTGCAAGTTAGAAAAATTTGGGTGCTATCTAGTTTTTTGACCTGGGATCTTATACCTTTTTATTTCTGTGATAAGATACTCCACTAGTGAGAGTAAAGACTGATCCCTGCTGGGCTGCTGGATGAACATTAATGCGTAACCAATATTGAGGGAAAAGAAACCATGAAAAGTGTAAATAAAGGATGGTGGAAAAGCCCAGCTCACTCATTTTTTTCTGCTCTATATCTGTGGCTACAGTTATTTCCCCAGGGACCAAGACAGTGAAGGAATGCAAGGTTCATCATTTCTCTGCTATCCAGGGAGACCACATGAGAATGAGAAGAGCAGATGACCATCCTTGTAAGTCAGAAATAAGACCTGTGGTATTCAAGGGGGAGTAGGAAAGAAAAGGAACAGGAAGAAAAACAGGACAAATGGATTCCTTTAAAAGCTCTTTTAAACAAAGGAGACAAACTATTTCAAGTGATGAGTTTTACTTAAGAGTAGTTTACATGGTAACCAGTGAATGTACAAGAAAAGGAGATATATAAGCTTTCTGTTTTGTCTTACATTTTTCCTCTGAGATCTGAAATGAGATTTATAAATTACTTTTACTTTCTGGCTTCCTAAACTCAGTGGTTTGGCACATATAGATGAAGGAGTTCTGCACATTTGCACAGAACATGTTCAGAAATATGAGTCACCTGGACCTGTACAAGGATATTCAGAGTCCTACAGGGGACATGGGCATTGCAAAGCTGAGATATAGACTTGAACATCCTGAACAGGTCTTGGGACAGTGGGAGTCGATTCTCCTTCTGGAGGAGTAAGGAAATTTAGTCTTTCCTTTTAAGCCCATAAGGTGTACCTCATCACATCCCTTCCCCTCTAACCAATCTCTACCAGAAAGCTGCATACCAAAGAGTGAGATTGAACTTGGATTCTCTGAAGCAAAGAACTTGAACCTGAAGAAAGAAAATGACACTTCACCTTCCATGCCCGATGTGAATGAACCACTTACTGGGCTGTGACATGAACATTAACCTGTCCTCATTCACCCACCTCCAAAGAAAACAGAAGCTATGACTTTGTTTTGTGAAGAATCCAGTAAGCCTTGTGCACACAGGTGCATTTGTGTGCATACGTGTGCACATATGTGACACTGAGAAATACTACTGGATCCAGTCCCTCAGAGAGATTTATCATAAGGAATTTGTTGCTAATAGATACTTTTAGCCTCAAGCAGAGTGGTGGTGGTATCAGCATATGGTAGAAACATGATTCACAGTACAGAACATTTCAAAATTATTAGATGCTGGTAATACCACAAAACTGTGATGGCAGTGCCCACTGTGTGCTGTGCTCAATGGGCTGCCTTAGCCCCAGTCTGTCCTTGCTGGCCACGTCGTGCACACTTGTGTCCATAATCCCCAGGGAGTGTCTTGTCCCTCCCACCAATTGGGTCAAGCAATGTTTCAGCTGCTCCTGTACCCACTTTCCCCTCCAGCACTTGGACTGAGACACAGGGAGACTTTCTGTATGGTGGGGTCTGTAAGGGTCGCCAAGGAAGAGTCTTATTTTGGGATAGTTGTTCACATGCACTCTAGGAAATCTAGTCTGCTCATGTCAGGTCAGATTGTCTGTAAAACAAGTTAGTGAGGAGAGGTAGATCTTTCCTTCCAGCCAAAATGGATCCTGCTAAACCCTTCGGTGTAAAAACCAGATTTCTCGGTATCTTTGGTATTACAAAAGATTCAACTGTTTGTGTCTGCTTCTATGCAGACAGGAGCCAAGTCGTGAGCTGTGCTGCTTCTTGAGCCACTCTGGTTAAGCACAGAGCAGATCTTCAGCTTTGCTGGGGTTTATACAGCCCCAATGTCATATGTAATGAGTTCTCAGGATCTCAGCACCAGAGTTTGCTGCCTGAATTGCACCAGTGTCCTGATCTAGATCATAAATCTGTTTTGATTTTGGTCTTAAGGAAAGTCACATGTTGTAGTCTCTTACTTGACTTTTCATTTCTAGTAACTCTCATTTGGTGTACACTTTTACACTTTCTGTATGGGATCCAAATGCTTTGAATAGAACAATAAAACAATTTTTCTCCTCATCTGACTATACTAAAGTCAGGTAAGGAGCCTACTTTTATCACACGTAGCCCTTGTCTTCCCTCACTTCTCTTATCTAAGTTATGCAACATATATTTTTACTCTGTATGCGTGTCTCATCAGACACAAGCTAAATTCAGNTTTTTTTTTTTTTTGGTGGGGAGCAATTACAGTCTCAAAGAGCCCCTCAAATAACTCTACCTGTATCCCTCAGAATCAGGAAGAGATTTGATGCTCAAAGAGATTAACTCATGTGCTCAGGGCCCATAAGAAAAGTCTGTGGTAGAAACAGTTGCCAGGTCCCCTGTAAAGCTGAGCAAGCAGGGGCTTAAAAACAAAACCATCCTCTCTCACGGGTATGAGATTTATCTTCCCTAAGAGCTCTTTATTCATTCACTCTCCCTTGTTCAGAATCCCAGATAATATTGTCTGGCAGAAGTTCAGTATGTGCTATCCTACTGTCACTTGTAATTTTCTGGTTACGGCATAATCTTCCCTAGTTCCGCGGCTGCCCATTCTGCAGTTTCTTAAATCTTCCCTTGAAACCAGCTGATGTTAGGAACAGACTATTGGACTGTCTTTTCTGGTAGAGTATGAAAATTCTACCCCTGCTTTTAACAGCATAGCCACTTCCTGATGCTCTATCCAAAGAGATTTGGATTCATGTTAAATCCAAAATTCCTAACATTTGGAAACTGGACTGATCTAGTAAGATGGATTTTGCAAGAGTAGTCTGGGTCTGTCACTAGTTAACGGTTAACTAGTATTTTTGATAAAGAATTAAATGGTGACATAAGGAGTTCATATAGCAAAGTCCCTGAACTCAAAATGGCTTTGATAAATGAAAAAAAAATTGCCCTAGAATAAACAGGATGCAGTTTAATAGGGCAAGTGAAACACATGTAGGCATAATGGGATATGTGCTTAAATGACAAAAAATGTGAGCTGGACTGCAGGTCTACAGAAAAAGACAGTAAATCCCAACCAGAGCAAATGCAAACACACAAAAAAGTATTTTAGGCAGGTAAAGTAAATTTTCATCATTCTTCCTACTTTTGATGACTCATCTTAAGTATTGTGGTGTGTTTTGCATGCTGCATCTTAGGAAAGGTATGGACTACCTGAAGAGAGCATTCAGGAAACCAACCTGAAAGCTCAGTAATTGCGGAAACACAACCTATGTAAGAAAAATGAGCACACCTGGGATGTGTTTAAGAGGAGTCAACATTCCCGAGGTCCACCAAAACCAGTCCTTCCTCTAACTCTTACTCTTTTACTCCCTGTAATTAACAGCTGAGGATACTCTCTTCAGGCTTAAACGTTAACTCCAAGACATTCCTCCCTGAATTCAATGCCTTTATCCAGGTTAAGGGGAAATCTTACATATCTTCTCTGGAAAGCATTTCAGGATGCTCGGAACATTAAATTAGCAGGAGGAAAGACTTTCACTTACTTTAAAGAATGATATCCGTCACAATTCCCTCTCCTAGCAAATTTCAAGCTCCTTGCAGGAGTGAAACTTCTCTTCTGGCATTTGTCCATCTCCAATCATCAAAATGGCCTTCACGTAGTTTAATTAACAAATAATGACACAGGATAGCTTTCATTTAATTGCCCTCAGTACATTTTATTTTTTGAAATTTTATGATATTAATTTTTGATTTCCAAATGTAATAAATCCAGGGATATGAGTATTAGCATAAGCTTATGAGGCCTAACATTTTATTACTCACACAAAGCTTTTCTGGATGAGACTTGTAAAAAAAATCCTGTTTTCTCCTAAGTTAAAGGGCTGGTAGCACATTGAGTGAGGCTGGATATACCTGAGATATTGCTTCAATTTCTATAGCCTTGGAAACACTTCCTCCCCTGCCCCCTATGGAAAAGTGTGATTAAAAAAAGAGACCTTGGCTGAGCTCAAAACAATCTCTGAAAACCTATAAATCTTTATTAAATTCTGTGTTAAAACTCAGCTGAGGAGGAGTGGAGACACACTTTGTTCTGGGGATGCTTTCGCTAGAAAGTACTCAGGGGTCTATAACGAGCACAGAGCTCATCTGTAGCTAATGATCTGGAGGAAGGACTCTCCCACATTGTGGGGTGGTATTAAGGGCACTGTGCTACAGCAGTAGCATTATACTTCATCTGCGACTTAGCCAAGGCTTGACATTTGATATGTGTGTAAAACACCACTTGCATATGGTGCTGTAGCTGAGGGCTCCCGGGCTGCATCGAGCCCACAGGATGCATCCATCTGTCCTGCAGCCTCGGCACTGAGGAATCGCAGCCATGTGGCAGCAGCGGCTGGGGCTAAAGAAAAGCTACGAGGCGCTTTTGGGGGGTCAGACACTGAAGATCTTAGGAAGCTGCTGCCACCTTCATTTGTCCTATGACTAGGGTCAAACCTGGAGTCCCCACCGGCTGTTAGAAGGCAGGGTCTAGCTTGTGTTTGGTGATGGAGGAGATGGAGAAGCTGGCTGGGGAAGGGCACTGTGGACCTCTCCCTCCCTCTAGTGGCTTCCTTACAGATAGGAGCTGCTCTACATCTGCTACCTCTAAGGCACTTGACCAGCAGGTTTACGTATTTCCAGGTTCAATTTTGCATTTTTAAAATACGGGTCTCAGCTTAAATGCTCACTAAGTCCTCACAGTGTGGAGCTGTGCAACTGTGGCCCTCGAGGGATGTGGAATGTCCTGGGCAGCCTTAGTGTGAATCCCATACTAATACAGTGTGCCCTCTTAATCCTCCCTATTGACAGAAGAGCACTAGAGATTGCTGGCTGTTAGAGGTTCTTGGGCTTTTGGTTGTTGTGCCTGGTTTTATAAGATCAAGGGATCCATGCCATAAATCCTTGCTGACATATAACAGGGTTGTTAAAAATACTACCAAAATCCATAAATCACACCATTGCTATGATATATTTATTATAGAGACTAGGGTAGTTACGTTCTCAGGAGTTTCAGTCTTCACAAAAGAATGATGCAATCAAGGAAAAATAACACAGTGTAGAAACCTAGAGGGAGGGAGAGAGAGGGCTTCTAATGTGAGGCGTTACAGGTTTGATTGACTTCACAGCTTGGTTTGTACTCTGCATCTGTCAAAGTATTTGCACTTGGCAAGTGAATTGTTCTTTCCTAGGGTTTTGGTGGGGGGAGGGGTTGGGGCTTTTGGGTTTTTTTTTGTTTGTTTGTTTGTTTGTTTGTTTGGTGGGTTTTTTGTTTGTTTGTTTTTGTTTTTGTTTGCAAGGTCAATGAATTCTGGGCTTGGAAGTATTAGAGAGAGAAGAAAGAACGTGAAGAGTTAAAACAAAGGAGATGGAAAAGATGGGGAAAGATGGAAATGAGCTGAAATACCAGTTTCAAAAATTTTCAAACACTGTGCATCTCCATTCCTTTTCATCTGAGTGAGCCTGGTGAATGTGGGCACGTACAGGAGACAGCCAGAGCCAGCACTCAGGGTCACCGTGTGAGCAATGGGGTGGTATCTGCAGGATCTGCTCTTCCCACTAACAGGCAAATGTTGTATTCTTGAGGATGAATCTCTCCTGCAGCAGAAGTCAACAAGACCTTGCTGAATATTGTACCATATCTGCATCCTGCTGTTTAACCTCACGTTGTGGTGTACTGATAAATAAGTGTTCCCTCACCCAAATCATGTGGCTGTGGGAAAAGAGGCCTGCCCAAGGAGGCTTTGGCTGGTCTCATGCCCCCAGCCAGCTGCACCTGTGATGCTTTCTGAAAGCAAAACTGGAACCTGCCACCTCCTGCTCTACCAGCTTTTTTTCAACAGGAACCATTTATTCACTACAAAGCAACATATATAAAAATATGGCCACTGCTTTACAGTGGTGACTGCAATGCTTCACCTGAATTGTTAGCACGCTGTGGGGGAAATATGACAGATTCTGTGAGTCAGGCCCTCTAGACAAACACTAAAAGTACCACTTTAAAAGTTATGTTCAATTCTAAATCTCTTTGAACATAAACTGAACCAATGAAGAAATGTAGCACTACAAAGAAAACAAAGTGCTGCAGTGTTTCAAGTACAGGAAAGTAAAAGCAGACAAACAGCTTGATTAAATCTGATAGACACCATTACTTTTGTTCCAGCAGCAAAAAGTACATTTCAGATGGTGCTTTCATCTCTCTTTTACCTCCCAGTAAAGGTCCAAAAATAACCCCAAAGAGTGAGAAGCACAATGTGTTTTTTCTTCCTGCTTGGCTGGCTAGGCTGAATCACAGACCGACAGGACTGTCTTCCTTCGAGATGGAGAGTGATACTGTTGGCCCCGCAGTACAGAAGGGAAATTGAGGCACACAGGAGGCCACATGACTGCTCCAACATTCCCACAAAAGCCTGGGGTAAAGCTCAAAAGCTGATTCTTTTGTGTTCTGGGCTCATACCTCAGCCACTTTGCTCTCCTTCCAGCTTGACTGAATTACATGTGCTACTGCCCATGCATCGCAGACATTTTCAGAGAGCAAATATTTGTTTGTTCTACCCAAAGTATGAAATGTGCTCATTGTTACCATATATTAACTTACAGTCAGATGTGAATGGAAACTCAAGTTCCAACCTAGATAACTTCTTTGTTTGCTAAATTTTAGGAACACATTTTCCACTTCAAAGTTAGATGAAAGTATCTTAACCCTGATTTTTCACTGTATGTGGCAGCTGCTATCAGATAGTTGGAGAATATAAGGAAAAAAATGTAGACTGATCCTTTCTTGACTTATTCTTCCACTATTCAGCATAAATGGTTAGTCATTTTAAAAATTCCTCAATAAAATAAAGACATACCAATTTCATGATATCAAAATGGATATCAGGTCAGTAATTTTTGCATTTGTGTTTATTTTAATGTGCTAATTGGCTGACAATAGACATCTGATTGTTTTCTCCATCTGTAAAATGTCATATAACATTAAAAAATAATATTTTGTAGTTATTGGAAATATTTCACAGTATTTGCATGCTGCTTTAAATTTGCTCATTTCCCTTTATAATGTAGAATTTAAAGTTGTTTTGTACTTCAATAGAAATTCAAGAATTCAGAGTTCATCCTAAAGCCAAAATTCTCACACAAATGCCCTGGATTAAAAAAGCTGATGTTGGGAGCACCCAAATTGTTTCTGGAAACATTAAAGCCTTGTATTTATCCATAGGTCAGGCAGCTGCAAAACTGCTGTGCCCATACTTAAATGTCTCTTTTTAAAGTAGAAGATGATTCAGATTAATTTGTTCTTGGCCTCTTATGAGCTCAGACTACCACTTGAGTCCAATTATATGCTACGTCTTTGTGCTACTGACCTGCAATCTAGAGGGAGCTGAACTGAGGGCATCTTGACTGCCTCCCAAAAGGATTTTGGGATAATGATTTTGAATGTTTAGTGTGACATGAAGCCGATGATTTAATCTTTGGTATATTTGATTTAAGAGCAATATTAGGTAGGAGCGGAGAGAGAACCCTGTTGCAAAGGTATTTTTAAGTATGAGTGTTTTAAGCCTTTAGCAGTGATTAGGATGTGCATCACAAGATAGGTGGTATGTGCATCTAACATTTCCTACACAGTTCCACATCTCCTTTGGCTGGGAGGTTAATTATTCAACTTACTTATATAGGATTTATTAATGGAGATTATGACGCTTCCATAATCAAAGATTCAGTATAAATGTTAATATATGTTGAGATGTTGTCAAAACAGGGTGCCTTTTAACACAGAATCTTTGGCAACAGACATGAAACTGGGCAAAAGAAAAAGAAAACATGGGTGAAGCAGAAAAGACGTGCTCTGCTCAATGAATCATGCTTTGTATGGAGTCTTCTCCACAGAGAGCCATGAACTCCTCGGCTTCCTGCAGGAGAAGAAACTTCCATAGTTTCTTCACCAAAGGCATGATCAGAGCCTTTTCTTTGACAGGGCTGTTGCAATTTGTGTAGTCTTTCCCAGTGTAGGGAGATGAGAACAGCAAACAGGAACAGTCCAGGTTACACAATTTTTTGCCAGTTCCAGCAGACAGCATAGCCTGAGGGCAAGCAGGGAATGCACCTTGACCTGTTACAGCCTTCCCTTAGCAGACTTGATTGTAATCAATCTTCTTGCTGTTAAGTCTCCCTCCTGGTAGGCTAGTCCCACCAGCTTCCTAAAATCTGTTTTGGCAATTTTACAAATCCTGGAGGCATGCAAAGTCACACTGTTACCAATGTCAACCTGAAGTGACTCAACATTTTGACTGTTTTTAAAAATGAAATAAAGTATTTCCTCTTTGTGTCGTTCAGCTTTCATATGTGGATGTCTGGAAAGGGAATGAAACATAAATGGTGCAAATATAGATTTCATTAATAAACTCATAAAAATGCTGCGCAGCTGTTAGTTCAATAACTTAAATTTATTTGAAACAGTTCATCTTAGAATACTCTCTGAGTGGAAAAAAAATGGGGAAAATTGCTCCTCTTTACTCTTCTTCAAGGTTAGGTATTAAGGTGAAATGTGCACGATATGAAACAATCAATGCCGCAGCACCGTCACAGTTATTAATGGGAAATAAATATGGATTACAGATGTGCTGTCTCGTTGCAAAAGAAAGTGGGTGATTTATAAATTGCCAGTTATCACTTTGAAATACCAGTCCTCACAGAGCATCTGAACTGGATTTATTTTGAAGGAATGATCTGGAGCAGAAGGTTTTACAGCTTGCTGTTGTTCTCCTTGAAAGCACTGAGACAAAACAGTGTATGCAATAAATCACATGCTGTATACCAAACATTGTTTACATGTTTTCAAGTGAGTTGCTAAACTAGTACAAAAGAGACTAAATTCCCATTGGTTTTTGATAGAGATCCTTTAGGAATTATATTCTAGTTTCTCTTAGGGGAGTATATTCATAAATCAATTTGTGGTTTAATCCCTACAGAGAATGTATTTCTTCTGAAAACCTTGCCTATGTCTTTGTGTTTGAAGACAAATGTAATTGATTTTACAAGACTGATCTTTTGATCAGATTAGTTTATTGGATTAGGCTTTTATCATCACCAGGATTTATTTGTTTTCCATGCTGTATTTATTTAGAAATTTTATCAAAGGTTTTTGCACACTGTGTGATTGTCTCTTAAAAGATTAGAACTTCCAATCAGTTTTTTGGAAGGAAAATTTGCATACATCACATGAAAAGTTGGTTAAGGTTCACTGAGAGGCAAATTCCATCATGCCTCTCATGAGAGGGCTGAAAGAGAGCAGCGTGTTTGAACTTCCAAGGAAGAACCTGCATGGGCAGGCTGACATTTACGGCCATACCAAGGACCCCTGGAAAGGTGATTTGGAGCTGATGGCCTCGCCCAGGATGCTCTTCTCCAATAGCTACATTGTAGGCACAAAGAAGGCCAAAATCAATGAGGTGTGCACTGAGGCACCTTTAGCACTTCAGCTGGCTGTAGTAAGAAGCAACTTTAATTTCAACTTCATGTATACAGATCATGTGCTTTTTTCTTTTCTTCTGCCCATAACTTGCATAAACCTTTGTATTCACAGTCAGCTTTGGATGTTGTGAATTTATACTTTTGTTTGGCTTTTACCTTAACCTGACTTGTAGTCAGGGTGGTTTGAAGGTAACTGGCTTACATTAAAGCATTTTTCTTTGGCAACTCTGAAGACTAGGGAACTAACATGAGCTGTATCCCCACTCTGTTCTGCTGTGCCTTAGCAGACATGTGCAGACTGTTTAAGAGCTGGTGCTTTAGGGGTTGTAAAGGGAAGCACCTTTTGGTGACCAGCAACAACCAGGAGGACTCATCAGCATGCAGCAAGTAAGTGGGAAGCTCCCAGAGGCCCTCTCCAGGCTTTGTAGCAATCCTGTAAGTAATTCCCACTGCTACTCACGTGGCTGTCTGTATGAAGAGAGCTGGCACTGGGAGCAATTAGCAGCACTACAGATCAGGGTACCTAGCGAGGTGCTTAGCACAACAGACACCCGCTGGCACATGCTCTGGAAAAATTCAGTACGACGTTCTGGCTGACTTTCTAGATTTATGTTGGCTTGCTGTAAAGAGCTTTTAACTACTGCTCAAGGAATTGGATGTTACGACAGTCTGACCCAGTGCACATGGTAACAATGCAGCACCCATTTCAAAGGTTCTTGACATCATACTGTCTGCTTGCACATCCATGGGTTGTGCTAGCCACTATTCCTTGAGTTATATTACTAAATCAAATAGTTGGCAGTGAAACTTAATATCCTGCCAGCTTGTAAAATTCTCATTTAGAAACTAGAGTGCCTAACCCCATGGTAATGCAAAGAATATTACATTTATCTTTGTTTTCTGTTTAAATGCAGACAAATCAGTAGTGATGAGCTAAAAAACACCATTACCTCTACCCCCACTACCTCTTAAGCAAGTGAAAAACTCACTAAGTACTTAGTTTTTGTGAAACAGAATGTGGAAAATATTTCCATTTTGGAAACAAAAATACTTTTATTGGTATTGTCTAAGTTATTCCCAATCATTTACATCCAACCCCATGAGATACAGACCACATCCTCTGCTCATAACATCACTTCTTGCTTTTACATGCCATTTGGACAACTTCAGGGAGTCTAAACAAAAGTATACCCTTTGATTTACAAAGAAATACTGGACGCCGACCCTTGTATTGAGGTTGCTCTCTTGTTATTTCCAACAGCTGTGTTATAGGAAACTTCAGAAATGGAAGCAGTTCCAGAAATGGAACTTTTCCTGATGTTTAACCTTAACCTGTTGCAGTACACCGGGGCAACATAGTTCCAGATATTGGCGTACACCAGGCCAACACAGTTTGCAGTGTAACATTGCGGCACCATCTGCAGTAATCACGCATGGGAAGAGCTACAATGGCTCACTGACCTTATGGGCAAGAGCTACAGCGGCTCACCATCCCTCTCAGAGGCACGGTCACCCATAAAGCAGTCCAATCCCAGACTTGCTTGGGCAAGAGCTACAACGGCTCACCGTCCTTCCCAGAGGCACGGTCACCCAAGGCAGTCCAATCCTGGACTCACATGCGTAGGCTACTCACGGCTCTCCTGGGCACACCCCCGCCCAGGGATTACGCGCCGGCCGGCTTTTCCACTTCCCCCAAGTGGATTGCAGTCCGTGAGGCTTATACTGACAGAGGCTTCCAGAGCTTCTAAGGCTCAGCCAGTTATCGCCGCGATACATACAAACACAGGCACCAGATGTCGGAGTCCAAAGAGTCCAGCATGGCATAGGGTGGCAGGCATCAGCAGGCCCAAGCCGGCATCCACCCAGTCAGCTCCAACTCAGTTTGGTATCTGCTGCTCTGTGATCCTACAGCACAGCCCTTATACCCATTATCCCTTGGGCTACTCATGTGCTTCTTGTTGTAGGAATCACCATACCTGCATTCAATGCTTGGCCTTCCCCCTTCCCAGGGACACAGCTGCAAGCCATGAGGCCAAGGCTGCCTACAGCCCACTCTTGTAACCCCACATTAACCCCCCCTGAATCAGCTTCATGCGGTTTCCTCGAGTCCTGTCACTGGTCATGAGAGTGAAGAGATCAGTACCTATTCCTACACTTCCCCTTGTGAGGATGCTGAGGACTGCAATGAAGTCTCCCCTCACTCTCCTCCATGCTGAACAAACCAAGTCACCTCAGCTGCTCCTCCTATGGCTTTCCCTCAAGGCCCTTCACCATCCTCATGGCCCTCCTTTGGACACTCTCTAATAGCTTAATGTCTTTTTTATATTGTTGTTCCCAAACCTTCATACAATATTCAAGGTGAGGCCGCCCCAGTGCAGAGCAGAGCGGGACAATCCCCTCCCTTGCCCAGCTGGCGATGCTGTGCCTGATGCCCCCCAGGACACAGTTGGCCCTCCTGGCTGCCAGGGCACTGCTGACTCATGTTCAGCTTGCCATCAACCAGGACCCTCAGGTCCCTTTCTGTGGTGCTGCTTTCCAGCTTCTTGTTCCCCAGTCTGTACATCCAAGATTGCCCCATCCCAGGTGCAGAATCCGGCGCTTGCCTTTGTTAGACTTCATACAGCTGGTGATTGCCCATCTCTGTGATTTGTTAAGGTCTCTCTGCAGAGCCTCTGTCCTCAAGGGAGTAGACAGAGTTTAATAGATTTTGACACCAGAAAAGATAATTTTGTTCAAGAATTCTGATTTTGTACATGGGAATTATATGATATTACCTCATGTTTCCTGCATTAGGACTCTGCTTCTTGGCTGGTCCAGAGCATACCTCCTAAAGTTGTAATTTTAAGACCTGAAATGATGGGAAATTAGGTTGCTGCAGTTATATTAGCATCTATACAAGATTAAATATTCAGTTAAAATAAAGATTACACTGAAAAAGTCCATAAAACCAGAATGTGTTACCTGTGGGTATAACAAACTGCGTTCCTCGTCCAAGTCATCCCACTGAAATTGCTGTGATCTCAAAGGACAAAAAAGGATGGTTCAGAAGGAATAAAAACACCAGTGTCTAGCCCAGTGTGAATCATGAACCTGCTTGTGTTCATACTTAACTATAGTCTCATGGACTCTATAGAGTCTGAATATGGAGTCTCTGTAGTCTATAGTCTGATATAGACTCTCTGTATATTGTGTGCATACACAGACTGTATATATAGGTTATACATAGAGACTATAGTAAAAATATGTACAGTCTTTAGACTATATAGTCTCTGAGTAGTCTCAGAGAAAATAAAACACCAGCAGCTAAGAAAGCAGAAGACTCTTCAGGCAGACTCCAAGCACCAACATGTTTATACTGTTACTTGTATCGGGAGAAACCACCTTGTGCTCAGAAATGTTTCAGGAAAACATTTCTTGAGTAAACAGTCTTCTAGGAGGAAAAAAACCCCAAAACCTCAAATGTTACAAGATTCCTTTTATACTTTTCAAAGAAAAACATGCTTTTTTTTTTTCTATGTTTGTGTCAATTTATTGTGCTAAACATGATAAATTAAATTATTTGAAGCTACTCTAACAACACAGGTTATTTTTATTTTGTTTTTCCTCACTGTTGTTGTTAGGCAAGTATGTTCATTTATACGGTCAATTTGCTATGTTCACCTTTGAATTAGAAAATTAAAAATATCTTAGAATACAAGAGGCTGATCAGGTGGGATCAGGTGGGATTTAGTCATATAAACCTTTATCTTTCAAAAATAAAATTGTTTCACCTGTTATCAGCACCCATTAGAGAATGCATAACCATTTTTTCTCCAATCTAATTGCTGCTTTGCTAGAAGACATTTTCCTAACAGTCACTAGGCAGATTTTTCTCTCAGTAAGCTGGGAAATATAAAGCAGAAATCAAAAAAACAATTGAATGTTCAAAGAATTTTTACAAGTAGGAAAAAGAGATGCATTGATTAATTCTTTCTTTAACAGTCCCATTATTTAACTTCCATTTGAAACTAAAAAGGGAGAAAAATATAAATGAAAGCAAAGAAGAAATCTATAAACTCTTTGTTTCCCCTGAAAGATACATCTCTTTCAAATCTTTCACGTGCCATGTTTGAAGCAGGTTGCAAGCATCAAATCATATTAAGCTCGACTTACTCTAATGCAACATGAAAGATACAGCCTGAAGTAATGCATTACAACGTGACTTGTCACATGTGGGAATTTTAAAAAGAAAGCAATTTGCTGATAAAAACAACACAATTAAACAATGGCTGGTTTGAATAAAAATGCAATATTTTCATGGTGTGTCTCAGTTTGGGATTATAAGAGACATTTTGGTCTGAGAAAAGGATTAGTTTCCTGTCTGCTGGGAAATGACTAAGGTAAGAAAAGAAGCGTTTGGCAGAGCAGCTGTCCTTGGCAAAGGCAGTGGTTTGAGGCAAGCATTGCACATGAAGGAATACTTCCACTCCTGCAGTGGTCAACATTAGAAGAGCAATGTTTGGGAAGTGTGCGTATAAGTACACCATATACCTCTGCCCCTTGTGGTCATTAGATACCTTGAGGCTCTTTATTCAAGACTCTCAGTGCTGTGCTGTGAGGCATGTCAGGCAGGGGTTGTTCTTGCAATAATTTTGGTTGTCTGCAGTTATTTTCCTTGCTTGCCGTTCTTGTCTTGCCTGTTGCAGACACTTCTCTGTGACCACAGCAGTGGACAGGACCTGGGGATCCTCACAAAAACACACGCATGGTCAGCTGCACATAGGGTGTGCTCCCTTTAACATGGTTTTCATCCCTCACTCATTCTGGCTCTTTTCAAAAATACCCTTCTTTGAAGGAAGATGCTACTTGTTTCCCAGCTGCATACAACAGTAGGTCTCACCAAGCTAAGGCTGCTCTCACAAACAAGGTGTTGGTGACCACAGGAGTTTGGGCTTGTTGAAGTAAAACTTTATGTATTGCTCTTCCTGACAGCGCCAGCTGGTGACTCCAGCCTGCACTGCTGTCACCTGCACCTAGAATAAATAAAGAAGACATGGAGTAAAGCTGAGTGGGGTGTGCAGCTGCACAAATGCCATGTCATTTAATACAGGAGTTTAATGCAAACTGTTGAGATAACCCGGTACAAGGGAAACACAAGCTGTACAAGAGGAGAAGAAAGGGCAAAGGCAAAGCAGACTGCATGGGAATGGAAGAGGAGCAGAAGCAGTGTTTGGGGTAGGAAAAAGGATAGGGAGGGCAAGAGTTCAAGCAGCAAGTACAAACACCACTAGAATAAAGGGTAAAATCCCGTTTGCTTGCCCAGATGACAACAGCGATGATAAAGTGATTCACAGCATGGTATTGCTGGGAGCCCCAGAAAGGCTCTCTTCGTTCAAGGAGCAAGGGTCTCACATCACTTCTCTGAGGCAGCAGGGCCCCATGTCCAGGCACTGTGAGGTTGTGTTCCCAGAACACCACTGCAAAATACTAGGAAGCTGTTTAAACTGGAAGGATTCCTCTTTCGCATTCTGAATTCAAGAAATCACAATGGAAAATTAAAGCATATGTTTTTAGCAAAGCAAACCAATGTCTTTTTGTATAAAACCCACTAAACCATCACACATCTAGAAAGCCCTAACATGACTGACAGTGTACTTAAGAGAAGACAAGCTGGGAAGAGAAAAGGTTAGACTTCAAGGACAATTTAACAAGCAGCAGCAAGACATTTGCATATGTAGTGTCTGAAACAGGAGCGAGGAAGTGGAAGACAAGGATCAGCAAGTACAGCCATGGTCACTGGCAAGCATGTCACGACATTTGGTCTCTTCTCTTTACAGCCCACAAAACACTTGTGTGTGCCCTATTACCAGCTAATGGGCTGCAATGAGAGAGAAAATGTCACAAGCATATCAGAGGATGACAGCAGAAGATGGATAAAAATCATGACTAGTCTTGCAGCTTGCCATAACAGTTTAATCCTGCTGTTCTTAAGGCACAAGCTTCACTTGCAGTGGAGATTGAGATATTTGCTTTTGAGCCTCAGTCCTCTCTCTGCCTTTGTGCCTGTATTAGAGGAGAGGGAATCAGCTGTCATCTCAATGCTAAAGTCCTTGGGATGGCAATGAGATGGAAAGAGTCACATGTATATTTTTCTCCAAAGGTTATGTCCTTGATTCTTCATTTCATGGTGATGGCCAGGGGTTAGAGAGAGTGTATATGTGCTTGTGTTCCAGTAACAGATTTTTTTTACTTAAAAACATATGACATGTGGATAAAATTCATCTCTTATGTAAAACTGCGTCACTTTAATGATGTATTTTCACAGATGAATTTGCGTCTACTCATTTAAATCAGACCCAAGTGATCAGAAAGCCCTACAAGCAATTTTAAATAAAAAATTAGAACTGGTAAATAAAAACATCTGGTAGATGATTAAGTTCCACATATTGAGTTTTTATTAGGAATAGCTGATATAACTCTAAGAGACATCTTGCATGTAAGCTTTATTCATTTATATATGGTTCCTGATCAAGAATGGTAAAGAAATATGGAGGGACAGCAAAGCTACTGTGAGACTTCTTTGACAGTGGGCTTGGAATGTGCTGCTTCTTCATTTATTCCTCTTCTTTTGACTGTGATGTGACTGCAATTTTCAGGAAAAAAATTGCAGTCAATTCCCTCCATGGTTTTATACTTGGTGCATTTAAATTAGACATCTATTTTGTCTTTGTGTGAATGGGCTGGTAGGGAGAGGGGAGGAAAGATTTCAGACCGTCCAGTTTTCATCAGAAGATCCCTGGGAAGATTTGGACACCTCTGACCTGCCACATGCTGAAGGCACTTCATCTGTGGTATGTGTCAGCTTCAGAAGTAAAGTTGTTCCCAATTTGAAGTGACTGTAAGTATGACAGCTTGCACATAAGAGGTACGCTCCCAATCAAAACACTACCATGAACTGTTTGGTTCCATCAAAAGCGCAAAAAAGGAGCTTTCCAGCTAACCAGCAAACTCAGCAAGAGACCCAAGAGAACTTTTGTTATTCCTTTAATGTGAAGAAAGGCCCTGGACTACACCCAAAGGTGTGTTAAACTGCCAATGCACTCAGTATGTCTCTGTTAATTTATACACCCTTACCTTAAAACACACTCTTGACATTCCTAATTATGGAAATCATATATCTGTACAAACATGACTTATGCTATTAATGTTCTGCACACCATCAGAAAGCGGGAGGCATTAACCCTGGTGACATGCAAGAGAGCTGATGATCCAGGTCTCTGCTGGTCGAGCTGGTTGTGCACCGCTTCGGTCAGTGAGAGCCAGTGAAGGGCTTTGTGTGCCTGTGCTGTGGGTGCATGAGGTTGAGAGAAGTTCAAGGCAACAGCATCACAAGGATTTTTACAGTCCCAGACCTCCAGAAATGCCTGTCAGCAAGGACTGACATCCTATGGGCCCTTCCCTTCTCCTGCTCTAGACAAGGGCACGAGGGATAAGAACGTGCTGTGGTTGCTTCTCCTGAGCTGCAGTCACATTACAGCACTGGTGACACTGCTGCTGAAGCCATGAAGATGCAGATGTCCACACGGACTATACAAAAGCTGAAGCAAGCATCATCCTGCTACACTAGGAACCTTCACTGGAAACATTTCTGGGAGTGACATCTTATTTTTATCAAAAGTGGATACAACTTCATTTCAGTAGGGCAGTCTAAGCCAGGGCAAAATAAATGTTTTATACAATTTTTCTCCATTGTCTTTGTCTGGCAATGTTATCCCAAACTAACAGCTTCACTTGCATTGCACTTTCTCAAATGGGAGCCTGAAAGGCTTTTAGCTGTGCATGTTCTCAATTATTTTTATTTTTAGGTTTCTATCCTCCAAAGCCTTGTTTAAGACAATAGTGACATTAATTATAACAGGACTGCCTTACTTGCATGAGTGAGAACTACTCAAAGCTTTATCAGATTGTGTCCAAAATCCAAAGCAGAGAAGACTGTGTAAGCCAAGAGTTTGTGGACTTTAACACTTTCCTCACTTTTAAGCAAGTAAATCACACCATAAATAAAATAGACTAACAGGATAATTAAACAGCCTGAGTGTAGCAAGGGGGAATATTTCAATAACAAATATTGCTACCCATATACCTCAACAGAATGTGCTAAAGTAAACAAAATGATAGCATAATTATAGTCATTCCAGTTATGTTAATTAGGCTATATACACGCATCATTGATAAGCAACTGTGGTGCAAAGAAGTGCTGTAAGCCTGATATTTCGTTGGTTAGCAGCTTTGTTGTGCATATGCTGCTGTTATGATCTTAGTTGCATTAATGCAGAGCAAAAAAACCCCACAGCCCAGACCTAAAAATAATAGTAATAATAATGGTGTGTGTCAGGGCAGGCTTAGTGCAAGGTTCAAGCTGAACAGCCCAGTGTGTTGTTTCTCTCACTCTGAATTCAGGTTCCCAGAGAAGATTGCCAGCAAGACTTCCCAAGACAACATCTCAATAAATGCAAATACACAGCAAACATCGCAGTTAGTTGTGCTCCACAGAGGGAGCCCTTTACACCTGTGTTTTGCTGACTCTGTAGCTATAATTTCTCAACACTCTGCAAGGTGTTGTTTTGGATTGCAGCTGCTCAGAATTTAACATCACATCTTTTTTTTATGGCAGTATCACTTCTTTTTTTGTGTGTAAGGGTTTTGTTTTTTTTTTCCCCTGAAGTGTAATTATTTCAAGAAAACTGTTGTCAATTTCTTAAAATATTAACTTTCATGTGAAAAAAAAATTAATGAGAAGAAATATGGCTTTGCTCATTGTTGATGTTTTTTTTTTAATGGAGAACCTAAAATGGAAAAAAAAAATGACAATTATCAGAAACTCGACGGAGAAGAAAACAGTGCATAAAACAAAATTTAAAAATAGGATCAACAATTTGGACAAAATGTTTTATAGCAGATAAAGAGCTCATTTTTTAAAACAAACAAATATTTAAGAATTTGCCTCTTGAAATACCCTAGGTTCTCTGTTTCAATCTTAAACATGACCTATGATTCTTTACGTCATTCTTTCTTTCTTTTTTATTTGTTCAATATTTCTAATTTTGAACACTTTTTTCTGCTGAAAAACCCCCATCAACTCTGGTATTTTTACTAGTTTCCTTGTGTCATTAAACTTTTGCTACTGTTGTTTGGGCTGCTACTGCTGTAGTTTAGGTACATCTCTACTACTTGGTGAAAAGATCCCTGAACTAGCCCCATCCACATGGTGCCTATATTATGGTATCCCCAACTTTGTAAACAATTTTGACAGCACAATGCAGCGCTGGGCAATGGAGATGCTCCTGCTTGCTCAGAGCTGGTCTCAGTCTTTCTGCTGCAGTGCCACTTTGCACTGCCCAGGCATAACTTTAGTGGACAATTGGGCCCAAAATTAGAAATAGAAATATCAGTGAAATAGATAAGATCAGCATAGCATCACATTAGAATACAAGCACTTTGGTGAGGCTGGAGAAGTCAAAAGACTCGTTTTGAGTTGCAGTTTGAGCAAACCAGGTTATATTTTTGCCTACATCAAGTAGTTACTCTCCCGTCTCTATTCGGCTGGTAGGAGTCATGACCTCTGTGTCTTGGCCTCTCGACTGCTTTGGAGAGGATACTGCTGCTTGCCTCATTTCTAGTCTCACTTACTGCCAACATTCAAAAACACATCTCAAACTTTTAAAAATTTATGACACTTGTTTAAAAAATCAAAAATACACATACGAAAGTAATTATTCATGGTCCAGTTTTATTTTCTTCAGCTGCTGATGTGGCTATTACATTTCAGGGTAATTGGTGTTTCATCATGGAACAGCAGTAGCCCAAGTAAGCCTTCTGACTCACTCAGCTCTGACAGCCAGCTGTAGACTCAGTGTTGCACAGAAAAGTTTGTGGCACAGGAAACAAACATGACAAACCATCCCCAAAGGAAGATAGTTAAAGCAACATTCAGAAACATTTGTTTTGCTATTGCAAGAATTAAATAAAAAGTTACAAGCCCGAAATAAAACATACTTTTGAAATCTCATTTTTTTTCCCCACCCCTGCAGATTTACACAGCTCTTAATGGCTTGAAATAATCAAGAATTAAAGTTTCCTGTCTAAGCAGTTGATATGAAATGCTATATACAGATCATGCCAAACTCCTATGTAAGTTTCTTTCACTTTGAAAACTATTTTAAAAAAAATTCCTGATCTAAACAATACCTCCAGAAATAATGAAATACCTTCACCAAATTCTACAAATAATGACGTTCAATCCTACAAGACCTTCAGCTTCACCTTAGATTTGCTGAATACAAAGAACAACTTTCAAGAGAAACTCAGTAATGCCTTTCCCTGACTGTAAGACTGGAACTTAAATGTGCATGTGGAATTTTTCACAATATGTTGTGTTTGTGGTTTTAATTATCATCATAAGCTCCACAGTTAATCTGTAGTTCAACATGTGAAAATGTTTATATAGTTTTATATGATGGCTTGGTAACACACAAACATTTAGGTTTAAAGGAACATTGCGGGTTGGGTCCTCATGGCTTTAGGAACCCTTACGTCAACCATCTGGATACCCTCCCCAGCTCTTTTGCCACCTGTGACTCGACCACCCAAGCTCTTTCTCCTTCTGACCTCACCTCCTCTAGCCAGCAAGAGAAAGAAATCCTTCTCTGTCCAAACGCAGAGGAGAAGCAAAGGTGAGAGACTCAGAACAGAGGATTTCTGTGGTGCTGAATCTACCAGAAATCAATGTATAAGGAGTAATTCTGAAATGACCATGTTCTTCATGGATGGTTAAGGCTGGAGGTGGATTTTCCCCAGCACAAAAACAGGACCTTGCTGGCAGGGGATCTTCCTCTTCCCACCTGCTTATTCCAGCATATGCATGATGCCTGGCAGAGGGGCAGAAAAAGCATGGCAGAGAAGGATGCAGAAGGGCAGGAAAGGTCACCAAGCACAGGAACTTCTTCACCAACCCAACAGCCACACATTGCACTGCGGTGCCAAGCACAGGGTAACCTGGTCACCATCCCACGGGAATGCCCAAATGACACATTCTTTACCTCCAACCAAAGGATGCTGGCTCTGTCAGAGCATTCAGCTGTATGACTGGACATCTGAAAGCACAGATTATTACAAATTTAAATATTCTGAGTGATGGTGCTGCAATAGAGAGGATACTGAGGCACATCAGCAGGCTGTGCACTCAGAAGAGAGTGGGCTCCTATGGGTCCAAGAGCAATGCTGTGAGACTGTGACACCTTTGCACTTTTGCTGCTGGGACTGCCCCTGGGACTGATTAACCCGCATGACCAGATCTGACTTTCTCTCCTCTTCACCCATCTTTTCACGGAGGAAGACCCAGTTGCTCATCCTGAACCCAAGAGGTCCATTCCCTGTCTGATGGGGGGGAGACCATTGACCTCTTCATAACTGCCCACAGGCCAGAAACCAGAAATATTAATAAAGGACAAATCTTCATAGAGTCTGTCAGGCAGTTCTCAGCAAAGCTGCTGTGCTCAGAGCTTCTCATGTTGGACTCTTATGAGGAAAAACTCTGGTACTGACTGTCATCTTTTTTCTCAAACACTTCTTTCCTGCTGAAAACAGACGTGGTAGAGTTACGAAGGGACTTGAATTATTTGTGCTGCTCATTGCCAATGGCCTTCTAGATAAACTGAAAATAAACTGTAAAGAAAAATTTTCACAGAAAAGAGCATAAAGTAATACAGCTAAAGAATATAACAAATGGAGTGGCAGCTTTTTCTTTTAGCAAAGAGTTGTGAAAAGCTTTGGAACAATCAGCTGCATGTGCATGGTCAACTCAACTTTAGTACAGAGTTTAAAGGTAATGAAGTACATTTTTTAACCACACAACAGGCTTGATGAAATCCTCATTCTTTCTTCTTAAAATTCTGTGCAAATCATGTGAGAAGTATAGCCAGTAGTAAACTATGATGCATCAAAGCAACCTCAGAATCTAGAAGGCCAAAATGCTGCCTTCTGTTTTATCACAAAGGCATTAACAAACTGCTTAATATCTCCATGTCCATTCCAGCAACTCTCTAAGGCTCAGATCACACATGGCACTTTGAAACGAGATTGTTCCCACTCAAAGGAGCTCTCCTAAAACACAATTCATGCAGACCCAGCAAAACCAAACCACTTCCCTGAGTATCACAAACCCTCCTGATAGCACTGATGTGATGAGAAAGGCAACATAGATTTAAATATTCATGGGAGTTTGTAGAGGGCACAGTTTAAACAGCTGTGAAGAAGCTTATTCTGTGTATGCATCAAATCAGTAACAGTCTTCGGTGTGTGAAAACAGGAACATCTTCACTCAAACCTAAGCTACATAACACATCAAATTCATTCTGCTTCCAGATAAAACATATATTTTCAGATCTGTCTCTCATAAAATTTTAGAAGTACTCCTTGGTGAAAATGCCATAAATAACGATTTTACACTACTGTGCATGTGCGTGTGTGTGCTCAAAGCAACTGTGTATTAATTTCAGGAAAAGATTTGACTCTTATGCGTCCCTCCTGATTCTCACGGTTGATATGGACATATCAATGCTATTTCTTGGAACAGTTTATTCTAAGCTTCTCTTTCATTGCAGCCAACAGGCTATTTATTGAGTAATTCACTGTAACAACAACAACAATCTTACTATGAGTCTATTATGAGTCTAAGGTGATCCTGCACACACCTTTTTCATGTCCTTTTTTTTTTTTTTTTTTTTTTTTTTTTTTTTTTTTGGTAATAGGTAGATAAATGAAATCATGATCCAACAGAGATTAATGTTATTTTTACCACAGAAGACATCCCTTTCATTCAGCAGTTTCATTTGGACTAGGACAAGCAATACATGGAAACTAAAGCAAAGACTGACAAAAAACGCATGGGGAATTTTCTGGGACATTTTAAAGCCTCTAGATGCTCACAGTCATCTGCCAGCAGTTATCACCCCACGGCAGAGATGGCAGAAGTGTGTGCCAATGAACACCCTCAGTCACAGCACAGTCGCCTTTGCTGGGCATTTCAGAGGGCCAGCTGCAGGAACCATGGCTCTGAGGCTCAGGCATGTGCTCCTCCCACTGTACCACAGCAGCCCTGGCAGAAAAGAACTGGCCTGGGGGAACAGGGGGGATTTTTAAATCAGCACAGCAGCCTTCTGCTCATGTGGACCAGCACATATTCATCGTTGCATCCACAGGACAGGGGCAGCTGGAGGAACAGAAACTCAGCAGAGGGGCAGATAAAGGTAATTACCTTCTAGGCTTCCCAGCAAGAGTCAGCAGAAAACCTGTATGATAATCCTTGGAGACGTTTGATAAAATGTCTGTGACTGTTTGTTTTCTTAGGGATCAGCTCTGGACCCCAAATATTATGTGGCTCTACAGGGGACTACAATGACTACAGATAGAGCTGAGAGAATTATTCATATCCTTATGTGGATAAGCCATTCTGGCCTTCCCTTTCAAATGAGTACAAGTGTGGGATGTTTCACCTATTAAAGTTATGGCAACAGCTTCTGTTATATGCCCAGGTCTGGCTGCACTGTTGAGTCTAGACATGCCATCATCAGGGATCTCACATTATTTCTTCCTTAGCACTTTCTCTGTCAGACAATTGCTTGGAATATAACTATAACTTATAAAGAATCTCCCAGTAGGTAAAGTTGCTCAACCACAGGAGGTACTGAAGGAGACACAATGAGAGGATGTAGCTCATCCTGACGAAGTGTCATCCTGACACTTTGAAAACAAATAGCACATCGTTGTAAATGTGCTGGGGAACAACAGAGTGATCCATGTTGAGTCATTTCTTGTTGCCTCTTTAGGAGAGGAAGGCAAAGTGTGTTCTTGTTTGCTGAGCCTAGCTAGACTCAGTTATAAACAGGTCAGTTATGGCAGCACCATCTTGTGGTTCCCAGTTAATACAGCCTGACCCAGGGCAGCCATTAGTTTGACAATTTATATTTGTACACTAAAAGTTACAATACCATTTAACTGGTGTTCTTTCCAATTTGTTAGATTTCAGGTCTTGTTCAAAATAAATCAATCTGAAGTGTGCAAACTCTGTAAACTCAAGAGGCATTGGTTCAAGACAGAGTGAAAGATGGAGAATCTCATTTTTGGTCAGAAGTCCAAATGTCTTCTCAGAAGGTTTGATTTAGTGCCTGCTGGGGAACTGTTACAGAGAATTTTACTCTGAGTAAAGAGAAATTAAAGGATATTAGTGCTATAAGAAAACAGAGGTTGAGAATAGATGGCAAACTTCTAAATGGGCTGACAAGGACCTGGATTTCCTCTGCTTTTGAGCAGAGGTGGGGACAAAACATGATCGGTACCATTACAGTTAAAAAGTCCTGACTGTGTGAAGGGCTGTTTAATATACCTTTGTCCTTGCAAGTATTTATAATATTTCTGATGTTCAATTAACACAAGTTTTCACCAGCCATTTACAGGTAGATTTAAATTTCAGAGCACAAACAAATAGTCATTATAAAAGTAAACTTCTTACTGCATGCTGCAGAAAAAGCAGAAAAATGTTTCTGCTATCAAACCTCATGTAAGAATTCTTCATGGGCAAGCTTACAAGGAGTATACCATCTCTTGAAACAACCTGAAACAGATGCTGAACCACTTGAGGCTTAGTTCCTCGAGGCAATTTTTGTACTGTAAAGTAGCACAACCAGATGTCACTACCTGGAAGGCCTTCAACATCCATTGTACTTAACATAATGTGAAGATGACCAAACACTATTCAGAGCTGAAGACTAAATGCAGCAGAAAACATAATTCACTGTTCGTTCAGCATGGTCTTCTCTGCAGAATCAGTGATGTTTGGAAGCTGACCATTAATACACATGTGACTGATAGATAAAAGTATCAGTCTTACTTTACTAAAAAGTGTGGCTCCATAATGCTCCATAATCAGAAAGGAAAATACTGGAGCAGAAGAGTTCACTGGGAAAAGTGTTAAGCCTAAGTGCTGGAGAACTGTGAGCTCCAAAGTTATTCCTCCTGCACTGATACTGTAATGTCATTGTCCAATAACATTTTCACTCCCTTCTAAGAAGAGGATGCAAGATCCTCCCTCATGTTCCAAAAAGGGCACATCTATACACACTGCTTTCATAGTAGCTTTTGGGTTTTTCTCAGTTGTATTTTCCAATAATTGAGGTGAAAGAGGGTCTTTTCAGTCCCACTCAGAGTCTGATGAAACTTCACAGCAGTGTGCTTCTTTCACAGACCAAACTTCAGTATTTAAAGGAATTGCAGAAAAATGAGATCTCCTGTGAAAAATTCTCCTCTTGGAATTTCATCTCCAATCTAATTCTTATTTCAAGTAATAGCAAATGATGCAAAAAACTAGTTTTGTTGTACAAATCACTGACTTGAAATTATTCCAAAAGCAGGTCTAGATGCTCTTCTATCATCTTGATACAAATCAGAAAAATAAAATGGAAGAGGCACAAAAAAAAGTTTCAATATTCTAAAATCTTATTAAAGAAAATACAGTCCATTTATTTCTCTCCTTGCTGATCAAAGTTCAGGGGTTAGCTATATTCATATTCCACCTATTCAAATAAATTTTATTTTAATTTAAAGAAAAATTGAAAAACATTCATTTTTTTTTTTAAGCCAACCACATCAGGAGAGTTTTGTCAGACTTTCCAAGAAGTATCTGCTTAGCAAAACCCAAGCACAATTCAAGATTGCAAGACCTCAGAAGAAACCCACTGATAATGAGTTGCCTATTGTAAGGACACCAAGGTTATTTTGTTTGTCAGGACAGTGGCTTGAAGTATAACCTCATTCCCACATAAAACAGTAAGAGTGTGTGGCATTGTACCTCCTGCATATCACAGCAAGTCTCTGCATTGGTCATTTCCTCAGAACTTATTTTTTCTAAACTGTAAAAAATGCTCCCAAATCAAACCCATGCCAAAGGCTCAGAACTGAGATGCAGTAATACATGCAGCAGAAATCAGGGTTAATAGTAGAGGAGCATATACCACCTTAACTGTAGCAGTGTTTAATAAATGACACTTCTAAAATACAGCAACTGAATTCTACCGGTGTTATTAGTAAGCTGTCTCCTGTACTGAAGGAATGAACAAGGACAATATTGTTACTTATAATTCAGAGCTAGCTTGTATGAAAAAGACATGTGGCATCAGGAAAATGTAATTAATTTGGTGGTGTAAGCCTTCATAAATTATCAAGTATTCCCAATAGCAGTCCTGCAAAACTTACAGAGAACATGAGCTGCCTTTAAATTACTTAGTTTGCTTGCTACCAGAATTCTTTTAAGGTGGTTAGATACCGACACAGTATTAAAAATGCTCAAACTATTGCAATGGCTGACATATTGAGCCACCTTTAATTAAGACCATAATGTTCCTTTGGGCCATACCTAAGACAGTAATCTGTGTCCAGAGGCTGTCACTCTCTTTTCTAATGGACTACAGCACACAAAAATTAATTATAGGGGAAAGGTTGCTGCTCCAACTGGGACTGGAGATTCTAAGGCAAACGTTTTGCTTTTGATCAAAATGAGTAGCTCCTTTTGCAGCAGTTAATGCAGTTTCTGTCACATAGCACTTAACCCTCTCTTCCAGCATTAATATGAGCAAATTTGTTGCCCAAGGGGAAATTTTTACATTTTTATGTATTCATTCATTTGTTCATTACAATGCCATCACAATTTCGCCTTTCCAAAAATCAGGAACAAAACTTAATTTGGAAAATTCAAAAGGAAACAACAGCGCTCACAGCAACAAGATTCTTATGAGCCTGTGTCAATAGAAACAGACTATAGCTAAACAAAGATTTAAAAATATTTTTAACTCTTAGTTGTTTAAATTTTTAAACATACTAATTTAGAACCTGATAATGCTTTTTGTGTTTGCTTTCAGCAAATATTCAATGCTAAATAATTTTATAGGAGGGGTTGCATGCAGACACAGTAGATTTTAAGCAAACAATATGAAGTATTAGTTAAAAGAGAATTTCAAATCATAGATAGTAGTGCCCATTGCCCAAGACTGTTAACTTTTTAACTCTCTAAACCAGAGAAAGCAAGGCTGCAGGAAACAGAAAAAAAAAAATTCACTGACAAAGATACTTTCATGGTAAACTCCCGTTACTTGTGTTTATCAAAGAATCCTCTTGTGTTGTGAGCTAACCACAAAGATTTCATAACTCATCATCAAACTCACCAAAATATTCTGCTGGGTTAAAACACATCTGCACAGTGTTGACACTGTGTTTGTTCCTGCCTACAAGAGGAATGAGAGAGAAGGAAATGTGAGTTATTGCAAATATTTAAGCCGAAGCAAGGGGTTAGGGATGGAGGAAAAAAGGCATAACCTAAGTAGTAAGCTTGAAGACAAATTGCTGACTAAAAGGAGGAGACAGCAATGATTGTCTTGACACAGGATAGCCCAGGCAATTTTTCAACAGATGATCATCAAAATTCAGAGCAGCAACTGCCAGAACGTATCTGCAGGCCCCCTCCTCCAGCCTCAGGATACAGGCAGCTCCCATGAACCTCAGGGGAAATCTTTCAAGCACCAGTGTTCCGTATTTCAGTAACACCTGAGATGATTAAATGAACAATGAAACTCAGCTGTAAATTTGCAGCAAGGTTGCAGTCTGCAATCTGAATAGTATTAAGAGGAATGAAATAAAAATGAAATCAATGCTCATAGGATAATGTAAATCAGATGCAAATAAGCTTCCATTTTATTTGTCTTTTCTTTGTTTCTTTCTAATAGTGGCATATTTAGCTCGTGAAGTGCTCAACATTTATTTTAAAATCCAGTGACTATTCTTTCAGGAGATTTCTTGGGGGATAAGAACATAGTTCCCACAAATAAAACGAACCCATATCTTTGCCTGTGAATAAGTTCAAAATGCAAGTCAGAATCAAATATATGAATATGAAATGACAAAAATACAATTTTTTTTGCCAAAAAATCACAGAAGTGGGTATTTGTCTCCCAGGGCCTTCTTCACAAAAGCAATGCCAGCGTGGGCAGCATGGTAGCGTGCTGTAACACCCTTTTTTACAGGCTCTTTGCCTGTTATTTCCAGCTCACATAAACACAGATGTGTCATATATGTATCAGTGTTACATGCACCATGTATCCTCATCTTGTCTGATCAAAGTGCCTGAAAAGGTATCCTAATCATTATCCTTTAAAGAGCAACCTAAACATGCAGCATGTATCTCTAGGATCTCAAGGGTGCAGGTTTCAGGTTTGGTTCTGCCATCAAACTGTGATCTAGTCAGATTCCTCAATGTCAATAAACCAGCTTCCTACTCTGCTGTATGGAAATATTCCACAGTTCATTTTTTTCCTGAGCTGCAGTATAATTTGCCTCTCTACCACAAGACCAGCCCTTATGAAAGCTACCTCTTCATCAACCCAGATAGCTGATCTGTAACCCTGAAGATAATGGCTAGCAAAAAAATCAAAGATCAAAATACCTACAGAATTTCCTAATATCTCTGTAGCAGCATGTGAGTACTCCTAGTAAAATTCTGCAATCTGCTCCAGGTTGTGTCAGCCTGACACAAACCACTGGCAGTTGCCAGAAGTCAGCTGGAAAGTGTTGATGAGAGTTTGTATTTTGGTAGGCCTACTGCTACAGCAAAGGCAATCTTTCTCATATTTCCTTAATTTCCAAAATTAACCCCTCCTTTGATTGACCTTAAAGCAGTAATCAATAGCTGAAGAAATCAGCATTCAGCAAGATTGCTCTACATTTCTGTTCGTGTTTTCAATGTCTGAGTAAGAGGCAAGACTACATAGCCAGTCCTTCAAGTCTGTCATAGCTCCTGGCTCGTGGCATAGGCAGACATAACTGTGGAGCAAACATTGCATCTCTGTTTCAAAAATTCACTTTTTAATCCCAGTATTAAAACTTTCTTGGTATGATGTAACCTGTTCTAGGACAAACACAAAAGCAGGCCCTTGGTCTACATGGTGTTTTTTTACATTCAAATAGCCTGAGCAGTTTGATGCCAACACAAGTGCTGTAAGAATGCCCTGAAAACCTCTCATGGAGCTTGTCAGATCAATATCAATAACCAGCAGGAAAGATGTTTGAACTGAGAAAATTGGAAGCAAATCTGTTATGATACTGCTTTAGTCTTTGAAGCAAAGTGTACAGCCAAGCTGGAAGCCAGGAGAGAGAACAGGAACTTCAAAGAAGTTCAAAGGAACTTCTCTTTCTTTTCACTACCACTCTTTGCTCAGCTACGTGTTTCTGCCAGAACAGATTGTTCTGATACCTTGAAATGTACAATGGCATCATCATATGCAGAACTGGTCTCTGTCAACTGTACACACCAATAAGTATCAAAATAAACCAAAAATCTCAGAAAAGAAATGAGATCCATCCATCTGCAGTTTTACTGTCTTCTTAGTAGGCTGTCAGAAAAAATAATCCCAGACACAAAAAATACTTCCAGACTTCTCTGTATCAAATCTTTTGGGATTTGTTTCTTCATCTATTATCCCCAATTGAGGAAATGAGGTAATGAATGGAAAAGACCGTCAATCTATTTCATGAATGTCCCAAGTGTATGAATACACTTTAAATTTCTTTGTTACTAGAGCCAAATAGCTGAAAATCCTGCTTTGGTTAATCTTTGCCTAAAGGTTGCTCAAAGTCATCCTTTTGATTAGCCCCCAGTGTGGGAGAATAGCGAGGTGAAGTGTGAGCAGAGACACTGAGAGTGTGCAACAGCAGCCCAGGTAGCTGGCATCATCAGGGAGGCATTCCCGCTGCCCAGCCGCTGGGGAGACTGCATGGATGAAGAGCTTTGGTCAGGAGCAGAAATAGATCAGCTCGGGCCAGCCCCTACTGAACTGCCAGGAGCACTGGAGCAGCAAACAGGCAGCTCCTCCTGCTGGGTTATTCCCCGTGCAGAACTGCTTTTCTTTTTGCCACAGGTACATCCTACTTTTCCAAAACCTTTACATCACCATCATCTCATTTTCCCAGTCTTGAATTCTTCCTCCAGACTTTTTCACTTTTATTGAGTTATTCAAACAGCAAGGATAAAAAGGCCCTTTCAAAACTCAGAAGGTTGCTGTGAGATTTAATGCAGGCAGAGAGTTTGGGCTGCTCTAGATAGTGAAGTTAGAGTGGAAGAGGGATCTACCACCCATTATCACTAACATCCTAATTCTTTGTCATTATCACTTAATTATCTTGTCTTGTTTATTTAAACAACAAGGCAATTAAGAGGCATTGTCAATGGAACAGAACCCTGGCACAGGCGAATGGTCTCTGCTGTGAGATAAATGCCAAGATATTTAACAGGCAGCAGCATAACAGGAGAGAGATTGTTTCCAAAGCACTGGACAGTGATTGCTGTAAAATGTGTGCCATTGCTACTGCAGGATATCTTACAGTCCTCCTAATAGTCATTAATTGTCTACTGCTGGGAAGTCCCTTGGTACTTTCTCCATATATGGCAGTACTTTACAAATATGCCTAAAATACTCTGCTGGAGTTTGACGTTACCAAAAGAATGCTGTAAATACCAAATGCCACAAACCAGAAAGAACTCTGAAAATAACAACTGGAAGTAGCAGTGACTTATAAGAAGTACCTAAATATAATTTCATTAGGAGATTACTTATGGGGCCCATGGGATGGAGTAAAGGCATTGTTCTATCTCATCAGACCAACAATTCGTCTAATCTGGTGGCTGTTCTCTGACAGCACCGAACAGCAAATTGTTCAAGGTGCATAATATCTTTGCACCAGGTAATGATAGAACAATATACCTGTAGAGAAGTTTCTGCCCAAGATGTAGAACTAGTGGTGTTTTCCATCCTGAAGTAGCAAGAATGATTTGTCATTTTGTTGTTTATTCTAATGTAATCAATCTAACCACTTGCACAGCTTAATGTTTTTTGAATACTTTTCATTTTGTCTGGGTTTGCAACAAATAAGAGTGGAAATTTGCACCTAGTAGATGTGAAAGGAGAACCAACAGCCTTTGGTAAGCACAGAATGCTTATGGGAGAGAAGCTGGTAGGAGTGAAGACACTTTGCATGGGCTGATGGAAGGGAAAGGAGTAGGTCTGAGGTTTGAGGAACTTTGGGACAGAAGCATTTGGGAGCAGGTGAGATGAGCATCCCATGGGGAGCATTTCAGATACACACACTGAAGCCTACCTTCCACCCTTGCACCAGCCTCACCGTCTGCTTTGTTGATGGAAAGGTGGTCTTTGCAGGAAAGGGTTTTCACTAGTCTAGTGGAATAATGCATATCTGTGGCAATGATTGATAAGAATTACCTGAAAATTCCTGTTGCAGTTGTTCTTAAGGGTACAGAATTCATGTTTTGGGTTTATGTTCATTTCTGTATGACCACTTTAATACAACAGAAATAATAGCGGACTACTCTGTGGGTTAGTGCTTTAAAAATGAATGTATTTATTTATTGATATTTTTAAGTGCTTACTTTTTCCTTGTTGCTCTCTGGGGCCAAAGGTCCATCTCTGGCAGAAACACAGCACTTAGGAGTCCAGTTTTGAGCCTAGAAAATACAATTGCAGAAATGGCGTACATTTTGGGATAGAAATAGAGAATAAGAAATGGAGTGGAGGGATGGAAGGAACTGGGAGCTACCAACAAAGAAGCATAGTTTGTTCTTCAAAACTGTTTTGATATTCTGCCTGTAGTTGTATATTTTCTTCTTTTTTCATCACCTTTTCTCAGTGATTCCAAACACTGGAGAAATACTGGTGCTGATGTTGCATAGATTATTATGACAAATGCCACCACCACTTCTTCCTGCTCTCTCAGATGAGTGAGCTCCATTGCTTGATTATCTAAAGATCATGTCCGACTCCAATTATCATTACTTATTAAATCAAATTTGACTCAGAAAAATAATTAAATGTTTAAATTAAGGCATTCCACTTTGTTGCACACTTGGGTCTGCTGGCAAGTATATGGAACAGTTGTTAATATTGAAAATGAGATGAAAGATGTTCTAAATTTATCTCCCCAACATTTCCATTCAGCATAATAATGGACGTTTGACAGTAACACGTTGTTGAGCCAGTGAGAATCATTTCTGAAATGAAGTGATCACACACCTTTGAAAGTAGTCTCACAGAAACCTGGAATCATTCAGGGGGGAATAGATAAATTTTCATTCACCTGGGAGCTGTATTTTAGCTGCCTTATGGCTCAAATAAAAATGAACAATTTTCAAATGAATATAAAAATCATACTTAAAAGACTTCAAATGCAAAGTATATATGTATTTTCCAGCATCCGTATATAAATTAATATGTACCATCTGGGTTACATCTGGTGATATTGAAGTGTTGTCTCATGAGCAGAATAGGTGTGAGAACCATGAAGAAAAGCTGAGCAGTTCTGGCACTTACTGCAAAGGAAAAAACATTTATATGTAATTCCAAAAGTACATTGCCTTGTCCCTTCACTGCTGCTGCTTTTAAATCTCTGTCTTCCTGCTTTTCTCCCATATTTTTCCCTTTATTTTCATTTTATTTTTCCTAAGGATGTCCAACAGCAACCCCATGATGGAGGCTGCCATTTCCTCTAGGTCCTGGGTTCAGCTTTTGCAGCAGGCCTTCAGTCAGGGCAGCAATCATGTTCTAAGTGAAATCCACGGGTCTTCCATTTCCCATGGTGCTCCCACAACAAACCTCATCCTCTTCTCACCATTCTCTGAAAATTCTGCTCAGAAAAGCGTACACCTTTTGTTCCTCGGGTTGTCTTCAGTTTCTCAGTAAACCTTTCCAGTGGCTTGACTTTCTGTATTCCATCCTTTTCTTTAAAGACTGTTACCCATCTGGACCTCTCCTCACCTCCACCTCCCTCTCTTTTGCCTCAAATTGCCCATCTTCCCCAAACCATATGTATAGCTGCTGCATTTCTTTCCCTGGTCTATCTGGACCCTTAACAATGTGAGCTCCTAGGTTTCCCAATGAGCACTTGTTTGGCAATTTTGGTTATCTCCTAAAGCACGAAGCACCCCAAAATTCTCCGGCCCCTCATAATGCCAAGAAATCTCCAGGTTCTTTACAAAAGCCTGTACTATGAATTCAGCACACGTTCTATAATCCCAAAGTAAAAACTGAAGACAAAATAAAACACGTCTTCATTACTGCTTGTTAGAGTAATCTATATATGACCTAGAATAAGGCTGTCCACAGTGTAGAAAGTGCAAGATGGAAGCATGGAAAGATGAAAGGATTACCTGATGTCTTGCTACAGACCTCAGATCCTGAGGGATGGTGGACTGTACGATCTCTCAGAAGTCAGTTCTACAGCTGAAAGAGAAAAAAATGTATCATCCTTACACACAGCTATTGTTTTGTTTTCAGAGAGAGTCAGATGAAATGTTAATTTGATAACATTGATCTTCCCATGAAGCAAGGGAGTGGATTAGATGGCCTTTCCTGCTCCTTTTCTGAACTATTTTCTTTTCTTCTTTGGGCTACACAATCACACTGTGAGAACGACCTTTTGCCATGTGCTACAGACAAACCCACCCAGTTCAAGAACCTGCACATTTCAGAAGAAATGTATGTAAAAGCTCTATGTACAAATAAAATCTCAGCCACCCTGTATTGAGCACAGTGCAGGAGAAGATGCCCAGCTTCTGATTTACTATGCGTGAAATTAAAGTACTTCAGCACAAGTCCTCATATGATCAAGGGAGAACAGTACACAATTACTCACCTGAAGAGATTAATGTCTTTCTGCACACAAACAAAAAGTATGTCTGTTCCTCTGGCTTTTCATATAGGGTATGTTCATCTGTAGGATCTGCTCTCACCAATGGGTCTTCAGGCTCCATGTGCAAGAATTTCAATATGTCAAAAATGTGCCTAGAAATGTGGAGAGAAAGCCTCTTTTAGCTCTGACTCACCAGACACTAAAGTTATAGCCAAGCCTGGCATGTGCCTCTCCCTTTGCAATGCATGTGGCAGGCCCTGGGCTTTCCTAACTTACTGAAGCTTGGGAGATCCTGTTTGCTTTCTTTAGGTCCTCTTGTGGGAGTAAAACTTAGAGAGGGAAACTGTTCATTTTTAACAACTCAAGATATTATGCTCTTTAACTTACTTGATTAAGCAAATGAACACATTTTAACCTTCAGAAGTAGATTTTCAGACTGGCATCAACTGCCTTGAATTATGTCAAAAGGTAGGTATCTCTGCAGGTTTCTCAACAAAAAGCATTATATAAAGACACAGTGGCAGCCCAAATTACTTCCCAACACACCTAAATGAATCAGATAGAAAGAAGAACATTTTCACTGCATTTTATGTGCAAGAAACTGAGGCTTGCACTTGAACAAAGAGACTCATCATTGTTATGGACCAAGGACTGGCCCCAGTACCTTTGCTGTTGTTCTCAGCCCAGAGCTGGCATCTTCTTCTCACACAAGACAAGTTACCTTGAATTTGGGCTCATTGCAGCAGAGAGGGATGAAATGAAAGGTGTCTCTTTCACTTGGATGAACTATGGTACAGGTGGAAAAGTTACAATATTTTTTATTTTACTTCTAAATGAAGCGTTAAAAAATCTGCCAGGCAGAATATTTTTTCAGCTTTCTTTCCTAACCCTAGAGTAGCTGTAAAACCTCAGCAGTTAAAAATGTTTTCTCTGGCTCCAAATCTAATGCATCCATAAAAATTACATTTTAAATAAAGAAAACATGTTTTGTTCCAGCTCCAGAGTGGCTCTAAGACATTACATATTTTCTAAAAATGCATTTAATTCTCATTTAAAAAATACTTCAATACACCGTGACTGAATAATTTGTTGAAAACTCTATATATGTTCTAATCTTCAATTTATCAACCTTAAACCACCATTTTAGGATCTGGTAGAAGAAAAGCCTTAGATTAAAAACCTTTCATATTTTCCCCTGACCACATTTAGTTCATGGCCTTTCTGGGGGTGTCTGGGGCTGGATTTTGTGTTCTGTGAGAAGCAAAGCTCCCCTTGTTTTTAAGTCAAGTCCAGATATTTTTCAGACAACCTGAAAAGGTTTGAGACCTCAGGACTAAGAGAAATGTCACCAAACACTTCTGTCTCTTTGACTAAAGCTGTGATTGTCCTTCTCTGAGCAGAAGGGAGGGTCTCGTGAGATGTGTGGCTCTTTCAGAAAGGATCCATCCTAAGAAATGAACTGCATGATTTCCATTGTTCCTTCCAAGCTCCAGTAAAGGCTCCCTCTTCAATCTTGAGAAAGTCACTTAACCATTTTCATTTCATTTCCTTCTTTGAAGAATGGGAAAACTAATTTTTACTGGCCTTAAGGCATATCGTGCAGAGAGATCAATTCTCATGCTTTCAGCAGGCAGCATTTTGCAAATGCCTGTTTTAATGGAGCTGCTCTGAGTGAGGACAGGGGAGGAGAACGGATGCTCAGATTGCCCATGAGGACAGGTTGTCAGGGTTTGCAGTGCACAGAGCCTGTGCCCTCTCTCCCTGCTAGTCCCTGAGCTTTACTGTGTCCCGCTGGAGGCAAGGGACAAAGATGAAATTAGGGGTTAGAGGGGAAGAGGTCTCTCCAAGGAGGGATATGACTGTATAAATCTGTTTTCTGCTTTGGTTCTCCATTCCTAACTCTTCTATGAGCCTCCAAAACATATTCCCTGAGAGATTACATACACTATGGATTATTTTTCCGTTGTTCTCCCTCCTTGTTCTTGCCAAAATGTTCTTCTGTAAAATTCTCCCACAAAACACCACAGGCAGCTTGGGTCTTGCCTATCACTCACAATTATGTATGATGAGGTAACTGTCACCCCACTCTTCATTCCTCAGATAAAATACATCCCACCCAACCCAGGCTCTGGTACATATCAGGTTCATGTGGGGCTTTGAAACAGAAATTTAGGAAGGGAGTGATGAGAAGAATAACTCAAAAGAGTATGAGAAATCATCTGGATATCTTTAGGTTCAACCAGCCCCTTCCCATTGAAGCTGACTGGGAATATTTTGCCTCTGTGGAGTGCAGGTTCCAGCTCCAACTTATCTTCCTGACTCACGGCATAAGTCAATGAGAGCTGTGGGATAAAAAGTGCTGCCTCACAAGAGGTAGCTCCATCAGTAGCTCCTGTGAGCTCAGAGCACAGCAAAACTGTGCCCAGGCAGCCTCTGCCTCTCCACGACCAAGACACAGGGCACACAGGGCCAGCAGTGCCCTGCTTTCAAAGGTAGACCTGCTGCCCAGCACTCACAGAGCTCAGCCTGTTCCCTGCTGTTGGAGCTCTTCTGGGGACTCCTGGAGATGCTCTGCATTTGTATGCAAAACTTCTTAACAAGCCTTTTTAAATATTGAAAATAAAAAGCTGTCAGCAAGAACAAGTGGACTGCAGTCGATTACAATTGGAATACAGTGAAAGGTATACATCTTCTTTATTTTTTTATATAAAGTGATTTTAATTTAATGCCTGGAAGAGCCTGCTGTTGTCTTCTAAGATTCTCAGTTCTGCTTAGTGTGAAGTGTTATAAACATGGTTAAGCAGAATCTGTTTATGTTGGAAGCCTAAGGGAATAAAAATATTATCACAGGTTTGCTAAAAAAATGCCATGGTCAGCTCTGTCTCATGCTAAAGAGCACTGATCTTAGGGATGGCCATAAAAGCCACAGTCTCTTTAGCAGAGAGGAGCTGGAATACTTATTTCTTCCCTGAACAAAGGACTGCCACATTCTCTCTAAAATAATAAGCGTTGCTTATTCATATACAAATAATTTTAGTTAAGTGCTGAATGAAGCCATCACAAACATTGTCTACTAGCCAAAGACCAGGGAGACAGCTCTCAGTTACCACAGTACTGTGTTGTTAGATTCCTGATTCCTGCATCCTAACCAGAAGCAGCACTTTGTCACCTTTTTGCTAGAGGTGACTGCTAGAGCTGAAGGAGTAAAAGACCAGGGTGGTTTTGTGAAGGGTGTACAGGGGTCCCTGCATTTGCTGCTTCACCTGACTGGTTGTTTATGAGATCACAGCAATCCCCCCGCTGCCATGGGGCAGGGTGTCTGCGACGTGAACACAACCAACGGCAGTACCAAATGTTGCCACTGAGAATTAATTGTCTTTTGTTACATCAGTTTAATGAACTGTTTTTCGGGGACATCTGGCTTGCCTGCCTGAGGGTGGGGGAAAAGGTGGACTACCAAGAAGGCAGGAAAATGCTGCTCTTCTGCACATTTTGTCTCCAAATATTCCTGTTGTTATTGCTTGCTGATATGGCCCTGCTTTTCGGCATGATTGACCCACACTGCTGTATGTTCTCTTCCAAACACCTCCATGCACAATCTCCTCCCACGTGCCTCATGTTTACACTAAATTACACTGCAGAGTCAACTCAAGGCTTTTCCCTGGTTTTCATGGTTTCTGCTAAGCTCTTTTCTCCTCTAAGAAGACCTCACCGCAGCACACAGGAAGAACAGGCACTGACCAGGGAAGAGTGATTCTTGCCACCATTTCCTGCATTAGCATAGAGGATCAGTGTCTCTCTAGGAGAAGTGGGACCTTATTTTTACTAAATGGCCTGTGAAAGCATTTCCATTAGAGATGGTTTGGTGTTTTATAACTAAGTGGACGGAACAGAGTGAGCATTTATTTACCCAGGAAAGTTTCGATCAGACAGCACATCTGGTTTTCATTGAAATCCTCCACCATACCAAAACAAAAAGAGTCCAGCTGAGTTAATAGAGACTCAAGGAAGGCAGGTGGTAGATGTGATTGCAAGAGAGTTGAAACAGGATCAAAACATGAGCATCCTCCAAAGTTTGGATTCAGATCATTCCTGGAAAGCATTTTAGCATCCAGTTTGTAGGCCTGAATGAGCAAAAGGATTGCTTGTAAGTGCTGAGTGCACAAAGAATCATGGTTTTTTTCTCTGAAATGTTCTTGTTTTCTTTCCTTCCTTTGTAAATCTTAGTGTCAGGTGGGTCAGCCTTACCATTGAACAAGTCTGAAAAAATACATGAGCCATTTGCAGTGGGTAGCATTGCCACACTCAGCTTTGTAGCAACCATGCCAGATAGACCAACTGCTACTTGGTCAGAGGCACAGGACATCCAACTTAGCTGTCAGTGCTTGGGAAGAGTTTTGAGAGAGATGAATAATGCTAGGACTCAAGCCTGGCTGAAAGCTTTGTTCTGAAAGCAGTCACAATATGCAGCATCTGCTGCTGCAGCTTCAGGAAAAAACAGTGATGAATAAAGAAATTTTCCCTCAGTCTGTTAGTGCTCACCATTGTTCCCAGTGATATGTGATCCCAGGACAACAAAGTCCTTCCATTTCTAACAAGGTTAAACCTCCTTCATAATGTAGGAGGTGTGTCCTGCATTGTAGGCACAGTAGGCCCTGTAGCAGTTTGTCCTGGTTATCACACTATGTCTGGAAAAAATTTATTGAGGAAACAGACATGCTGCCATAGGAAAAAATACTGGGACTGGCAGGGACTGTTGAACATTTTTCTCAGACACCAGGTGCTTTGAAATGGTGTTTTACACTTTCTGCAGGTAGACTTATGTCTTGGCACTGTGCTTATGTGAGAAATAATGTAAAGAGGTGCCCTGTTTGTATATGGGCATACGTGCCTGTTTTGCTGGCTGTGCTGGGCTGTTAGCCCTGACTGTAGGACAGGACCAAGTAGTACCGTTTTGTGATTGGTGCCATCAAACTGGTATTTCATTTAATATTTTTCGCATCAGCTAAGGATTCAATGAAAGACTCAAAGAAAGAACTAAGGCCCCTTGATCCTCAGTCTCTGTTCTAATAAAGGAGTGATTAACATTACAGTTCATTATTACTTTCAATTTCAACTCCCATATGAAGCTAGAGGAGCTGCAGTACTAGCCAGAATCCTATTTTCTGCCTGTCAGTTAAGCAAATGAAGTCCCAAGACAGTTTGACTCACCTTCATATATAAAAGAAAATTCTTTATTCCAACACACCTGTGTTTTTCTTAAAATGTGTCTTTATTCTGAAAAGTGACTGTCAAAAAGTCGCATCCTTTCACTCAATTGACCTATTCCCTGTCTGTATATTTACTCAATGTATTTAGTACTAAAATGAATTTTTACAACCTTTTTTTCTTTCCCTTCTTAGTGTTGACAAAGGTATGAGAAAAAAGCTGGTTTCCATTCTGGCTCATGTGTCACCAAAAGAGTTGTTAAATATTTTTCATTTCCAGGACCGAAATGCTGCCTCCTCAACTACTCCTTTGCAAACTCAGAGGAAAAATTATTTGCAAAGGTTTAATTGTGAGTAGAATTTGATGTAATGAAGCTTTAATGGCAAAGCTGTATGAGCCAGAAAATGCACAGCTTGACTTTCAGATCCCAAGCTGAGTCTGCAAGTGGAGATGCTTCCAAACTGAGAAAATGTCATTCAAGTCACTCAGGCACAATAAATGTGAATCCCTCATCACCTTTTTTATAGTAAAGAACAGGCTCATATGAACACTAATGGAGGACTAAGACACTGATGGCTACTTCTGCATAACCTGGGTAGTATTTAATGACAAGACTCAAAGAAGCATTGTGTAAAAACTGTCAAGCTCAATACACACAAATGGCCAAATGTGTTTTCTTCAGAGCAGAACAACCGTGGTGCACAAAAAATGTCCTATTTTTCCAGCTCTACCAGTTTGTCTAAAGAAAAATGACTCCCTAGAAATCTTCCCCTGGGCTGTCATGGCTGCAGTGACATTTCCACTTTTGCTCAAGAACTCATCTGGAGAGGCAAGTTCTAAGAAAGCCTCAGGGAGTGATGGCCATAAAAATCTCTGATTTTGTATGGAGGATAGTGAAATGAGCCAACCAACCAGGAGTTCAAGTCTGGGTGGCTGTTCTAGGCGAAAATAATAAGTACAGCAATGTTCATTGGAGAAAATGACAAAAAAGAAATTCTATCAGCTAAAAGTGCTCAACAACCTTTCCAATTCCTCACTCACTTTACCAGTGTGGTCTGAATATTATTTTTGTAGCAAATTTGTATTTAGAGTGTGCTTATTCAGTTTTCTTGCCTTAGGTTCTTCCTCCAGGCAAAACTAACCCAAATGAAGCAGCTGACACTGTCCTTGTTTACATAGGCAAGTACTGAGTATCTTGAGTCTCTTGGCCTCCAGGAATGCTTCCAGGCAAAGCCAAGCTGGTTAAAGAGCCATCTGAAGTGTCGGAGATGGAAGGTGAGAAGGTAAGGGTAGACTTTGATAACTGGGTAGCTCTAATTGTTGGGAGAACATTTTGTTCTGCAATTATTTGTTGTTCACCACTGTTTTATTGTTGCCAAGGACTGAGTTCACTCGTGCTGTAGGTTTGTAATTTCTTGTGTACTGTGAATCAAATCAGATAAAAGTTTGGATTGGCAGGGACCTGGACATTTTTAACTAGCTTGGAGTGCTCAGAGCTGCATACAGCCTGGCCTTGAATGTTTCCAGGGGTGGAGTATCCACAAGCTCTTTGGGCAACCTGTTACAGTGTTTCATTGCTCATCACAAAAGATTAATTACTCTCATCTTCCTTACATCTACTCTGAGTCTGCCCTCTTTTAGTTTTAAACCATTTCCCCTTGTCCAGTCTCAACAGGCCCTACTAAAAGTCTGTCCCCACCTTTCATACAAGCCCCATGTTTGTACTGAAAGGCTGCAGTAAGGCCTCCCTGGAGCTTTCCCTTCCTCAGGCTGAACAACCCCTGCTCTCTCAGCCTGTCCTCATAGGAGACGTGCTCCATCCCTCTGATCATTGCTCTCCTCTGGATCACTTCAATAGGTCCATGTCCTCTACTGAGGATTCCAGACCTGGGTGCAGCCCTCTAGCTGGAGTCTCATGAAAGCAGGGCAGAGGGGCAGAATCACCTCCTTGACCTGCTGGCCACATTGCTTTTGATGTAGCCCAGCATAAAGTTGGCTGTTCTGGGCTGTGAGTACACATTGCTGGCTCGTGTCCAGAATGAATATCAAAGGGCTCTTCAGATAGGTGCTTTCTAAAGCAATATTTTTAACCAAGCACATTAAATAAAAAGAATTAAAGGCCAGCTCTGAATTTTGTTAAATTTATTGTCATCTTGCAAATTTATGAAGATATATTCAAAATTGTCCCATAGTAGCTCAATTCAGCCGTCATGTAGTCAGTTGTAACTTTCCCTATTTTTGCATAATTAATTTCCCCTAATATTTTGATTTATTTGGCCAAACATACCAGTGTTACTGTATTGCTGACATATTTACTTGTTTCAAAAAGTATATATAGTTCCTGGCTGGTTTATCAGTCATTTCAACAGAATAAGAGATATTGTGACCCCTGTATCTTCAAAGTGCTGCGTGAGGTTTTAGCACTCATCTCTCATTAAATTCAATGATACTCAAGCTGAAAGCATTAATAGCTCCCTCTCTTTACTGCCCTTTTACCTACAGCTAAAAGACAGGCAAGCCTGTGATCATTCTTTTCTTCAGGTGCCCCATGTTAACCTGAAACTCAGTAAATACAGTTTTTATAACCCCATCTTTTTGAACGTTAGTCCATGCAGCACAATGCTCTTTGTTCAGGTTCCACATACATTGAGAGAAGTACTCTGATCGGTTTGTTCATAGTCTCTACATGGTTCTCAGTCCTTCAGTGGTGATCTGTTATATATGCTATGAATAGTGCCTAACAGACACTTTACTGTATATGGATGCATGTAACTAGCACTATTTAAGTGGAACCTCAAATTTCTCAGCATTTTCTAAATGGCCACATTTTATTTAAAAGAATTCCAAAATTTATCAATGTTGTATAATAAATAAAGAGTATCTATTAGCATAAAAATCGTTTCTCCATGAGGTTTGGTTTGTTTGTTTGTTTTAGGGTTTTTTTATTCCTTATCTGAAAAGGGATCCCCGAGCAGTAATTATCAATCTTGACCTGACAGAAAAACTACATTCAGGTTTAGCCTTTTTTTACTGCCCTTTTAACCCAAGGTCTTCCCTTTCCAGCAATGCTTTTACACTCACCTAGGAGAGGAAGGGAGAGGTCCCATTTTCCCTTGTGTTGGGCTACGAATGGACACAGGGGCTCAGAGGGATGAGCTCCTGCTCAGAGCAGCCTGTTATCCCCCTCTCAGAAAAGATAAGCAGTGATTTTGCCAGTTGTTGCTGGAAGCAGCTCTGACCTGTGCTTCTCCCAGCCTGCTTACCCAAGACTATAGAGAATGAAACCTGCGCTCTGTGTCACCTACTTGCCTTGAGTGCCCAAAGAGCACCTCAAAGTGAGGGGCAGTCTCATCTAATCAAGCAGATTCCCTCTTTCCCTCCCCCTTTCAAAAAGCAACAACATTATTCTGTTCATGGCTGTATTTAAAATTTGTTTTGCTGATTCTGTGACCCAACTATAAAAGAGTGAATGATACTGCGTGAATTAGAGCTGAATTATGCTAGTGCAAAAGTACAGGTGAAGCCTCTGGTTTTCTATGAAAACTGATCAAGAAACCCAGAACAGGAACACAGAAGGCAAGTTCTCATCCTAAATCCAAAATACAGCACTACACCAGATACTGTGAAGAGAATTAACTTTATCTCAGCCAAAACCAGGCAAAAAACACTTCTAAAATATAGAGAGGTGATCCTATTCCCAACAATTAAATATTTCATCACTGGAAACCTTAATAAGAATGTGCTAATTCTAGTTCAGAGTAGATGATCAAAGGCAATAAATTATAATTCTCTATCCCACTCACATCCCTTTCATGATTACTAAACTGCTATGGAACTAATGCTAAGGCTAAGTGTTTTCTGTTACCACAGCCTTATAAAAAACATTCTTAAAACTAACAGAAATTAAGTGTTGGTTATGAAATGTGAATTTCTGGATTCTGTTAGATAATCTCCAAAAATGCTGATGGTAAACAAACAAGAGACTCACATCGAGGAATTACAGCAATAAACAGGGACACATTTCATTTACCATGTTTTCCTCCTGATGGTAAGAGCAAAAAACTTCCTAAACTAAGGAGGAAATATTTGCCATGAATATAATCTTTCATGTGCCTGACTGCTTCTGAACTGATCTGGAGTAGAGCCCCAGTGTCCCATTGCTTTTTAGAACAAGGGACTCCTGGTTGCCCTGAAAGCAACCTAACAGATATTGGCAAGACTGACGCAAACACCAGAGGAAAAGCACTTTACATTCAGGCTCTTTTCTTGGCATTTTTGTTCTCCCAAACACTTTTCCACAAGTCCATACCCACAGATCATTATCACCCAGAATACATGAAACAATTGGATGTTGACATGCTTTTCTTCCCTGTTCCCTCCTTTAATACTTCCCTTCACTCAAATACCTCATACCATTGAATTAGAAATCAGTTCAAGGCAAGCCGTTGTCTTGCCTTTCTAGATCTTTTTTAGATGGATAGCACAAGAAGCACTCTAGTCCTCTCACCTTATAGAAAATACATCGTTCCTTCCAACTTTTCAAGTTGGTGACATTGCAGATTCATTTCCCATACATTGTCACGATGATGGGTAACTTGTATATAAATCCATGGCTCTTGAGCCTTATTTCTACCTTAAAGTATCTGCAATGTATTTGCCAGATTGCTGACAGAACTGGACCAGATGCTTTGGAAACTATTTGGATTTCAGTAAAGGAAGGATCCTTTATTTGGTTAATAGATTATGTACAGATTTCAGAGGCTGAATTGGAGTCATCAAACATAGAACTTGAGGTAACGAAATTCAGCTGCTTCTTCATTCAGAGGCTTTCTGAAAGATCTTGAGCAAGCAGTTTAGTCTGATATAGAGTGTAAGCATTTCCAATATCTTTAGAGAAGTGTGTCTAGCTTTTTCTGTTCTTTGGGAAGTAGAATCATCTCACAGCAGTGCTCATAATTAAATTCTCTAAATGTCCAGAAGTTCCCAAATACTATATTGACATCCAAGAAATTATTTTTCTGGAGCCTCCTTTCCTTTTCTTTGACAGTATGTGCAAGATAAGGAAAATTTTTTCTTCTTCCTGGCTACACCTGGCTAACCATAGCACCCATTTTGCTACTTTCTTGAGAGGGGTTTTTTCAATAGCCACCTGCAGGAATCTGTGTTCTAAAAACTCTGAAGTACTTAGGGCTTCTTGTTGCAATGTCTGAAAATCCTTTGACCAACTCAGCTTGCCACTAATGCCTTTTGCAGATGGAGAGGGACAGGCAGCAAATACAAATCAAGTCTTACGACTAACAATCATTAAATAGCTTAAAACACCCGAGTCTCTAAGATGTTTACAAATTGCAAGAGGAACATTTTGCAGAATAAAACTGCAGTCCTGGAGCTTAATACTTACTCTACTATTTCATTACTGCTCCTGTTTTATATTAGCTCACTGAGCAATTTGTATGCGTCTATGGACCTTTTAGTAACACAGACCCAAAGCTATTGCCAAATGTTATTCAGGGCTGCTAATACGTAATAGTTCTAATGAATAATGTTTTTGTTAAGAATGTGGCAAACTGCTATTTATTCAGATGAATTCCAACCAACCATAATGCCCGGGTCTTACTTCTGAGGTATGAATGCAATAATTACCAAACACAGTTCTAAAATACAGTTTGTTAACTTGGAGGGGATTGTGAGATCGTGACATACATTTAAAGTGTCCCCAAAGGTGCTTTTGGTCGGGTTTTTTTTCCCCTTGAGTCTTCATTTATGTAAGTAGGATCTACACTTACTGAATGCACCAGCTGAGTATCTCCACATGCATTTCTGCTGTGTGCATCAAGATTCAATGACTGAACGTGAAGCAAGCAATAAGGTTACACAGAAGATAAAGGAGGAAATGAATTTCAAAATCGTCAAACTCTTTTTCATTTTCATGTTTAGGCTCCAAAGTAACTTACAGTGGGTTTGAAACCAGAATATGTCCCAGAATCAGCAGGCCTTTCAAGTTAGCAAGAAGTAGCAGCAGAAGCAAAAGTTGTGTATTGGAACTGAAAGCCACACAGTTTGCTCATGGGCCCAGGGACAGAGCTGCACAGAGCTGTCAGAATCAAACAGAACCACGAGCAGCAGGCTGAGCCTGTGGGGTTGTGAGGAGAACAAGAACAGTGTTGAGGGGTGTCATTGACTAGACAGAATCAAACCAAAGAATCCAGCAATTATGTGTTTATTAAATAAGCATATTCAAGGTTGATGTCTTAGTGTGGCACAGTAGATTGAAAATTAATTTAAAATGTTATAAAATTATGATTAAATATTTTTATTGGAGATTAAACTAGAACTAGCACTGACAAATGAGATCTAGAACAAAGCAGGTGAACTCAAAAAAAGAATAACTGAAACTAATATATTACTGTAGAACTAACATTGTATGAGCATAAAAATATGTTGGAGACTGGCCTAAAAAGTTTTAAATCACATGGCTTTAAATCTAAATCTAATCATGTGAATCTGAATAACTTGTATCATGTTGTATGAATTTCCCATCAGTCAGGACTGTTCAGGACATACACTTTCTCCCGTCTCTCTGCAGAGTTTCTGCTGAGCTTGCAGAGTTGCAGACATGTTTTATGCTGGCAGAGACTTATAAGCATTTCAACTTATGCACTGATAAGTGCAGAAATTTGCAGCCTCATAGCTGGGAGACAGATGATGCTGCAGGTGCATTAGTAAGAATATAAATGCCACACTATTTTTATCATGACTCATCTGGGAATTTAAAAAGAGGCAGTCTTCCCTTCTGCAGCTGAGAAAGGCCAGGAAAAAAACCTCTGGAGAATTCAAACAGTTGGGCTGGAGAAACACTTTGGTTTTGTGCAACTTGTGACTTCTAGCATTTGAAAAGTACAGGGAGGAAGAACACCTGTGCATACAACTAGTTAGCAAAGGAAGAGTGTTCCAAAAGAAAGGATGGTAGTACTTCTCTGTCATACTTCTCTGAATGTTCTATATAGCCCTGATCTTTCCCATTATTACTGGAGAGTTTTTAAACACTAGATGAAGTGCTAAAAATAGACTGGAGTAGCTTGTCACATACACGACCACAAGAAGGCAATTAACAGTTGAGGATGGCAGAATCTACTTCAAGGCAATACAGACAACAATATCTCTGTGGTTGTGACCCTGATTATGCTGAAGCCAGCTCTCCCATCCTGGGATCCACAGGAAGAATTTGAGTTTAAAAAATGTGAAAAATGTTTTAGCGAAGGTATGTGTGTCTGTGTCCTGAATCCTCCTCCTGATTGGTCGACATTGCTCTCTCACAACCCATTAAATCAGCACAAGTGAGGGCAAGCAGGCAGGCAGATGCTGACGAGAGGCTGGTGGGAAGAAGGTGGAAACTTTTAAAACTAGTTGTGCCTCTTTAAAAGTACAGTGTTAAATGGCACCAGGTAAGACCTGATCTGGAGAAAGGAGACTCTGCATCCCCCTCCAGGAAAAGGGCAGTGATCTAGGCTTAACTTGGAAGGTCTGTGGCTTAATTGATCCATGTTACACTATCATGAAACTTTGTGGCAATCCTCTGAGTTAGAGAACACTGTCCTCACCAAGAGAATAAATGGTCTTATGGTCTCCAGCCTTGCAAACCAGAGTTCACCCGGAAACGGCTATGGTCAGGAGAGCAGAGTGGAAAAAAGACTTAATTTTATCAGAAAAGGTCAACTTTTATGCCGTGATTTTTATATGGGTGCAGAAAATTGTTTTCTCAGTCACATTTAACTTCAAGTTGTATATTACATATACTGGTATAAATTTGTCAGAACATTTTCTTGCTGGTATCTTAAGATGGAAATTAATTTTAGAAAAGATCAAAAGAAAAGATGAGCAAGCAATTTCTGATGAAATTTTTCTCTCTCCCTGTAAATACACTGCATGGACTGGGGGCTCTCTCACAGCCTGCCATGCCCCACTGCCCCAGCCAGGGACAGGGCAGGACAGGGGACAGACTGGGCAGACCCAGCCCTGGGCATCAGCCACCTCCTTGGGGCAAGTGGTGGCCAAGGCTGGGACAGGAGCTCAGGCTGTCTGGGACCATCTTCCCATGCCTCCAAAGGAATGGACCACCCAAGGCTGCCCTGGGCTAGCAGCCAGATTCCCAGAGGGGGATGCTCCCAGAGTCCTCACAGCCCTCCCAGAGACAGGTAAGGATTCCTGGGAATGCATTTCCTTTGCTGAAAGGAGAGGAAGGAAAAGCTCTTTTGATGCCTGTGTGATATTTGCTCTTGTGATCCATGCCATCTCAAAAGAAGAGTGGGAAGACTGGAGGGTGGTAATCAACAGAGCAGAAAACATGGAAGGAAATGAGAGACTGATTAATTGCCAAAATTATGCTGCCATGAGCCCTGGAACCGTTAGTGTACTGCAGCTCCCAGCAGAGCTCAATCCCTCATTTCAGTACCACGTGCTGGTTTCCAGAAGATTATGGAGTGATGTGATTGGCCTGTGTCATATATGTGACATTCTTTTACCTCAAAAAGGTGAATTTAGTAATGCCTTAGATACTCCCTAGCTTAATAAAAGTCAGGTGAATTTGGGGTGTAGATCTTGCCCAGGGAAACACCAAGGATGTCTACTTTGCCCATGAAGGTGTGACATTCCCCCCTGCACACCCACTGCACAGGTTTAGCACTCCAATGAAGCAGCCACATCGTTTTCATCCTAGAGGATCCCACTCAGTACCTTCTTCAGTGTTCCCCATTCAGCACATAGCCAGGCACTCCCACAGCTACTTTCGCAGACATCATTCAAAGTAGATACTGATCACATCTTCAATTGTCACAGAGCTCTTCTTTCTGGTTCTTCCACGGACATTAAAAATATCACTTAAATGGCATTCCTGTCACCCCTACAATTTAACCTCTGAGGAACTGAGTCCCAGGTGAGTGCAAGCTCCTTCCTGTGGATGAACACTGGAGATGATGATGTCCTGATACTTCAGATGATACCGCAATTTTTTGCGCATAACCCATTCTCTCATGGTTCCAATCCATCAGTTCTACCTTTGTGAGCACCTTAAGATCTCTTAGCCCAGTCTTAAGAAACTTGCACTAGAAGACCAGAAAACAAGGAGCAGACAAGTTAGTGAACCTCAGAGGAAAATAAGGCTTGTCTAACATCACAGAGGAATCTTGGGCCATAGATCCAGCTCTCTAAACTTGCATTTCATTGAACTGGCATGAAATAATTTCTTTGCAACAACACATTCAATCGGATTCCCAAATTCTTTAACAAGGGTTTTCCAGGTAATGGCACCCTCCTTCACTACAGCATCATAACACCAGAGCACCTGAAACATCTTCAAAGTGCACACACAGTGCAACAACAAAATAATCTTAGATGCAATCTTAGTATAGCAATTCTTTTTAACTTTTGAAGGCTAAAAATTGAAAATTATTTTTTGAATTTTGAAAGGCCTAGTATAATTTTAACGTCTCATCCAACAACTTTAAGCTGTTAAAGGAATCCTTATAAAATATGCTTTCTTTGGTAATATACATGCTATTATTATGTTCCACAAGCAAATTGAATGTGAAGGACCAATTATACATTGCCTTTTATGTTAGGTGAGTAGTTTACAAGTGTGGGAAGCATAATAAGTACATTTCTTTCTGAGAGGGGAGTTTTAAGTAGCAGTTTTTTACATCCACTCCATACTTACATTTCCTTAGTGGCGATGACTCTATGACGACCTCAGATGAGAAGAGTCAGGATCTATAATCTCAAAGACAGATTTTGCAACCTTCACCCACTTGAATGTTCTTTCCTCAGTTGTGTCCAGTAAGACAAGAAACCTGAATTTGGGAGGTACTGAAGTGAAAGCCATCTGATGAGTGAGAGAGATTCGGCATAAGAGGATTCAGGGCTTCTTGGTACCATCTACACCCACAAGAATTTAAGACTCATAATGTGAGTGTGATCAGGACTAACAAACCGATGGAGAGCCCTGGGTGGGCTCAGCCCCATTGCAAACAAGGGAGATAAGCAGCTGGTGCCTGCAGAAATGCTGGCAGTTGCAGCAGGGCTGGAGGCAGGACGAAGAGCCAGCCCTGCAGGGATGTCCCTGGCACCCTGCACACCGTACGTGTGCCTGAGGAGCCATGGGGAGCTGTTCAGCTCCTGACACTCCATCTGCCAGCAGCATGGTGGGCCTACAGGGTGAAGGAGGTACCTCCTCCTAACATGCCAGGTGTGAGCCAACACCTGCATCCTCTTTGAAACTGCTCCTACTTCTCCATGCCACAGAAAAGTTGTACACAACACGGAATATGCAGAGTGACAGCAGTTGGCAGCCGCTTAAGCCCAGGCAACTATTTCATCATTAGTCTGAGTGCACAGTCATGCAAACTGATCACGTTTATTGCTGATTTTGTTTATACTTCTGTATACTAAGGGGTTTTCAGCCAAGAGTAACTCCCTTGTTCAGACCCAACTCATTTGCAGCAGAAGTGATCCTCAACCCTGCTGCATCTGTGTGCACCCTTGCGAAAACAGAGGGTGGGTGGCAACAGGATTGGGAGCAGTGCCAATCTTGCCTTGCCAACATGGATGTATACTCTAAAATATCCAGAGCTACTGTACATGGGGAACTGTGGTAAAAAGGACAAGCAGATGTGATTTACCTAATTGATGGCCTAATTAAGATCTGAAGAAGAGGTGGGTGATTTAGTGCTGTTGGAAAACAAGTTATTGAAAGGATTGAAAATTGATATAAAAGGTCTCAGTGGTGTTTAGTAAACAGAATTCACTCAAAAATGTTTTTAAGTGTTCCAGACCTCATTTTCTACAGCAGCTCTGCCAGACTATGATCACCATGTTCAGTGCAGAGCCAAGAGTGCACAGCTGGGGTGAGTGGGGGTTGCCACTGAGTTTTCTTGCTCTCCTCTGTTTGATGTGATGCCTGTCCCTTAGTCTGTGGCATTAGTCAGCAGACAAAACAGTGTGCAACATGTCTCTCACTTCAGTGAAACTCCCACATTCATTATAACATGTTTTGTTCAGCAATTTCCACTCAGTTGCATTTTTAAGTGCTTCAAAACAAGTCACTCTGGGTTGGATGTGGTTTAAGAGCAGAGAATTGCTGTGCTCAGCCCTGAGGTGATCCTCCTGGAGTTTACCTCCTCCTTCTATTTGCTCATTTGCCACTTTTCCATTTTTTTTTTCTGTTTCCCACAAAAAGAAATAAACTGCTGGATCTCCCACTGTGTTGTCAAATTCTAGCCATCAGTCATAAGGTCGTGCTGCACCATGAAGGAAGACAGATGTCTCTAGGCCAACCTTGCTCTTACATTTGTAAAGCAGATATTTGGGCAGGGGAGGCTGGGAAGAGAAAACTTCTGCTTGATTGTTTGGAAATTCAGTAGGTTTTCTTATGAAGATGGTCTTGAGATGAGTGAGGAGCAAAGGCAACGTGTAGGTGACAAGGAAGGATCGTGCACAGTCTGAGTCCCTTAGCAGTTTGCCCCGCAGGAAAGGAAACAATTCAGTCCAGGGAATCATTGATGATGGGATTGCTGACAGAGCTACCTTTGAAGTCAGCTTTGGTGCCACAACTGGGCAGAGGGAGTGAATGTGAGTGACAGCAAATCTGGCTTCCTGTGTAAAATGATCCAACTTGCAAGTCACCTCTCGTTGTGTATCTGGATGGCTCATCAAGCTCTGTCATGTTCATACCACACTTGTGTAGAGGAGGGACCCCACACCTGTGGGATACTGCCTTAGCCACTGTCAGCAAAGAATGGTCATCTCTTATCATTTAGAAAGGGAGATTATTGAAGAATCTGTGTTCCTAAAAATAGAGCCTGCAGGTGTTTTGCAAATCCAACTTTCCAAACAGACACAAAGGGTTTGATCCTTCTGGATTGATTCAATCAAATTTGACACAGATGCAGGGATTCAAAGGTAATTAACATCTTTAAAAAATATGAGAAGTTAAGGAGAGAGTCCCTGTGAGACAGCCACGTGAAAACAACCAAAGAATCTATTCTGGAGAGAGACTTCATGATTCTATTGGGGCAGGGGAGGGGATAAAACCCCAACACGCAAGAAACAATTTTCCCCAAAATGTCAATTAAAATAGCACCTTCTCAGATACCAAACTCAATCATAAGACATAGTGTAGTAGAAATTCTGACTCCAGTAGCTCAGATGTTCACAGGGTAGTTTGTTCTCTGTGGGAAGCCTTCTTCTTTGAACCTGCTTCCTCCACTTGGTCAAAAAAAAAGTTTTAATGATCTTCCCACTGCAGCACTTGCCTTTAAAGACTTGGGGATTGTTGCAGGAAAGGCCTTGAAAGAGTGAATGTTTTGCTGATGGTTGAAATTAGTTGTGGTTTAGATTGATTTTATTTTACTTTTATGACAAAGAAGTCTGGAATACTTAGACGTATTTTCTTGTATATTTTTACTGGAAAATGAAATAGAATAAATCTATGAATAAGCATTATCCAGTCCTTGTTTTACAAGCCTATAGAGATCTAGACCATAAAATAAATGAGCACAATATCACTGAGTGCTGGACTTAGTTCAGAGTTAGCTGAAAGATGCAAAATCGTAATGAGACCTGCTAGCTTAAGCAAGAAGGACATTAGTATCCAGCCACCAATATTATTCCCTTCTCTTCTGCACCCTGTTTATTTCAGGAAGCCTGTGAAGTTCTGATCTTCAGAAATGTAGCCTGTGTACTTCTGAGTGGAAAGAAACATGCAAAACTGTTGATGTGGTTTCATCATGGGTTTTGAAGTGAACCAAGGTGTTTATTTTGTTCTCTTGCTATTTGTAGCCAGTTGAGAACTGATCTCATTCAGCACAATAGAAATGTCACTTTTCAGCTGATCAGAAAGATTTACACAGGAATCAGGGTTGTTTTTCTTTTTTTTTTTTTTTAAGACATCAGTTGCTGATCCAACATAGTCTTGACATTGGAGAAAAAGGAGCTGGGAAAAATTATTTATTAATTTTTCAGGTTTTCTTAGAGTCAGGAAGGGACCTGGCAGCTATGTCTACTCCCCTCACTTGCTGCTTTATCTTGGGGGTGCCTGAGGTACTGAGGATATTAAGCGTGTGACACTGGGAACTGCCGACATGCCATCGGTGCCAAACAAATTTTCTGTCTCTGAAGTTCTGGCAGAAGTCCCAAGGAGGCAGCAATCAAGCTCCTGTGGCCTCCATGGGCTGGTACCAATGCTCCAGCTGCAAAAAATGGGGTTTGGTCCTCCAGTTTCTGCCACTTAAAACACCATCAAATGTTTTTTTTCAGCCATCATTCTTGGCTAGACTATGAGTCAAATTTAGGATTTTACATCCAAGTTCTTAATTTGCTTCCCCACCAGAACAATTTGTAAACAACATAGAAACACAATGTGCTTTGGATACTCCCTTACTGATTAAGACCTCATGTACACTATTATCTGACACATTGCACAGCTGGGCACTCATCTCCAATGGGATCTTCTAGTCTAGCCATAACATATCAAAAAAATCTATAGTAATTGTCCCTTCAAACCAGAACAGTTTTCCACACACCCTTAAGATCACCAAAACCAGAACTCATTGATCTGAAAGCCCTCAGAGTGCCCATTTGCTCAGATTTGGAGAGATTTCGGATGGTGCAGGTCATATTGACTGAAGCTGTGACTATCTGGACAACAGAGGATTGAGAAGATATTAAAGGGAACAGCCCTATATAAAAAAAGGTAACATTTCAAAACCACCTTATTTCTGCTGGAAGTCAAGTGCATTTCCTCCACACTCATCTCCAGTGAGAAATACCCTGGAATCTTCCCCCCTGAAATGCTAACTAGTCTGCTATAAGAGAAAGCCCAGTTGACTTTGAAGTGGTAAGTACGCTTAAATTTGCTGCAGGCTTCAGTACCCCTGAGGGTCTTAAGGTCTACAAATTATTTTTATTCATTTAAAATGAAATAGAAATTAAAAAAGAAAATCAATACAGCTGAAAAAAAGACGCTGGAGAGTTGTCTTTTTTTCAGCCCACTCACTCTCCCTATGGTGTTCTGTCTTCAATCTAACAGGATCTCCCTTATCTTTTCCGCTGGAGAAAATTCTGCTTTCATTCAAAGCAAAGTAAAATCTGACACATGGTCTGGAAAAGGCAGAAAGTATTGCTGCCATAACTGTGTCTGTCATGAAATTAGGACTGTTTGTTTGTTTGCATATTCCACCAGCAGTGTACATGGAGAAAAGCTCCAATGAAAGTGCTGTCACAGAACAACTTATTACTGCACCACAGGGTATGACTGCAGCAAAGATGCCGTGTTTCACCAGCCCCAGGAACGCTGCAGTGGAGACCATGAGTTACACTTTGTCACACAAGAGGAGTATTTAGCTGCTTTATTGTTTAGCCTATGCTGATATCTGTGCTTACACATCTTCCGTTCTGCTACTTATATCTTAGCCCTGCTGAGGCTACTGAAGATGCATCTGTCACACTGCTGTCAGACACCCAGTTACTCTGCAGGAGTAGCATGGGCTGACCCATGGGAGCACAGATTTAGTGTTTGGAGGCAATTCTCCTTGCAGTTTGTGGAAACAGGAAGCTCAAGGAACAAATATGTCATCCAGCCAACCTGCATCAAAGATGAAATGCAGTATCCCTGTTGTTCAGCCTATGGTTACCTCTGTGCTATTCAGATAAATATTCCCCAAAATATTGAAATATTTCTCAGAAATGCTTGTCAGCACATATTTAGTTTAGGTCCTACAAACCCTTTTCAATCTTCTTGCATTTTCCCCACATTTCAAGTGTACTAGCTCCTATGGCAATGAGGTGTCATTGGCAATGGGAGAGCTCAATGGCATTCATAATAACCCTTATTTAGGGGGAATTATAGAGGCCATTTATAAAATAAAAAGTAATTTATACTATGGTTTGTCAAATAAAGAAAGTATTTATAGGCCAGGTTTGGATCTGGTGGCGTGGGTGGGAATTTTGCTACTGCCTTGAGTTGCATCCAGTATGGTCCTTATGGTGCACACCATATGTCTTGCTAACCACCACAAAATCCCTCACCCCAAACTGCTACCTCCTCTATTTTTTTGGAAGAATATCCACGAAGACAGATTCATGAGAAGTACCCTCATTGTTTATAATGAAGATTAAAAGCATAATTATTTTTAGGAGTTCCTCAGTGATACGAAAATCTAGATTTCAGACAGAGATGCCAGATGATCTAGTCATTGACTTCAGAAAAAAGAGTTCTGCAGGTACTGTACTCTCTTCTGTTTCATGTCTCTGCACCCGCCTCTCACTGACTCCTGGCTGCCATTTTAAAGAATAGTATGGAAATTATTTCAGACATGTAGAAGATGGGGTGTGACTCAGATCGAGATCTCAGTGGGCTGCAGGGATGAAATTGGCGATTGTGAAAAGTCTTCCTACACATTTTCCATATATTTTACATGTCATCCCACAAAAGGAATGAAAATAGAAGAGTCCATTTTACTGAAGCTGTGAGAAGAAGAGTATAGAAACCAGAAAGGTGAGTAAAATATGCCAGAATTCCTCCATTTTACACAAGCCGTTCCATAAAAACCAGGGAGCAGTCATCTTCCACACACAATATTTCTTAAAACCTCTGACCTCTAATCCAATTCCTTCATCATGTATTGTGTGCAAACAGTGTGCTCAAGATAGAGAAATAATTCAGAAAGAACAAGATAACTTGTGAAGAAAATGCAGGAAATCTAAATGTAGAATCAATAGCCAATGGTAATTAAAAAAACTGCATTTGGGCTCATGTTAACTGGCAGATCAATATTATTGGAGTTTTGAACAAGGTACTTTTGAAGGAGATTTGAAGTGAGTGAGGGAGTTGTCCCATATACTGCAATACCTGGATAAAGTAAATCTGATACATTGATTTAAAGAGTAATTTCCTCATGAGACCTTTTTACAAAACATTGTTTTGGTCATTATGGAACCTCTGCTGATCCTGTACTGATAGAAATAGTATCTTTAGACAGACACACGGAAGTGTGTGAAGAAAAGCACCAGAATGACCATGTGAAAAGGACTTTATTCTGCAATGCCCTCAGAGAGTTATGAAAAACGCTGCCTGAAGCACACTGACATCTGAAAGCCTCTCTGAGCTAGTTTCCAGCAGCCTACTGGGACATCTCGGATGGGGAACTCTGTATATGAAGGCAACCAAGGATCTTATGGAGGGATCGTATTAAACCTCTAGAAGCAGCATGTGTTTGTCAAGATCCAGCTTTGTGGTGGCAAAGGGTGCTAAATTTTAGAAATTCAGTGCTAACTAGGGAAGGCTACAAGAAGTTTTAATGTCTTACACTAACTTTCGCCTGAACTCTATTCAGCTCTGCCTGACTCTTTATGCAATATGGGACATATTGATATGTGTCAGTTCTGTCTGGAGGGATGTACCAAAAATATATCAATCTTGGTACATGATGAGACTGAATTGAATATTAAATTGTTATTCTACATAGGCAACACATTGCCTAGATTGACTCACACATACAAAAAGAAATGTCTGACTTAATTTCTGTGCTTTTTATGTCATTTTTGTGCATTTCTGTAATTTTAAGAAGAATCTGGTCTACTTTCACAGCTGAAGTTAGTTTCTTGTGAAAGAGGAACAGTGACATCCTGTGGTTCAACTATAGGAAAAGCATATTTTTTATCACTACCTTTTCTTGGATGTATTTTCTCTTTTTCTATATAACTTAGCAAGAATAGAATCTAAATTTTGGCTATGAAAAAAAAAAAAAAAGAAAAAGAGACTAGATAGACCCAAACAGCACTTTACATGGGCAATAATCTTTCTGTATATGTGGGATTACAGGCATGAAGAAATTGAAGACATTTAATAAATGGGACATTTTAGCTTCATGCTAATCAAAATAGAGTTATTTTAAATTATAATAATAAAA
>VWZT01010318.1:85056-118626 GCA_013397055.1 Pachycephala philippinensis | reverse complement strand
GGCCGTGCCAAACCAATACACAGAGAGATTAAGGTAAATGCACAACAAACAAGTGAAAACATAAAATAGCCAATGCCTCCCCATCCCTGTCACCATCAGTTCTGCTTGTGACTATCAGAAGGACACCAGGGCTGTCAAATCCCCCACAAAGGTTACAGCACAAAACAACCCTACCACCCCTGTGTTTACAGGAATGATTTCAGAGAGTGTGACTAAGAATCCAGAGAGAGATGGAGTTGGCCAAGTGAGCAGTGACTCTCAGTAAAGCAGGATAACCTTATGCAGATGTTGGTGGGGCAGAGTGTACAGAAGGAAGCTAAGGGAAGGCTCTACAATTAACATACATCACACATCAACTTTTCTGAAAAATAAGAGTGGTAAAAAAAAAAAAAAGAAAAATTGAGGAGGGAAAGGGGTAGTCAATACAAAAGCCATGGATGAACAGTTGAGACACAGAAGTTCAAGAAGAAAAACTAGCAAATAAAGAAAAACAAACATAGGAGAGAGAGCCATAGCTATTAAAGGTTGGTTTAAGCTTGCAGGATAAAGCATAATGGCAACAAAAGAAAAGCAAGGACTAGTATAAGGTGACAGAATTTAAACTAAAAGTGGCTTGAAATCTGAACTGAGGAAAGCAGAAATGCTTTCCACTCTGTTAAACACAATTTCAAGAAAGCAGAAACCAAGAAAACGGTGGAAAAAAAAAATAGATAGACATAGTCCTCCAAATAGTGGCAAGAGTCAGATGGACAAACCACTGGCTTAAATACCTCTCTCCTGAATCTTCACTGATTTTATCTGCTTGGATAATTTTGAGTAACAGCCTATTGACATTGATATATAAGCCTGGGCACTAAAGGAACTAACTGCCAAGCTTGCAGAAATATATGTAATTTTATCACAAATATAATAAATTGTTATGTTGATGTAGCCTCTGCTCCTGCAGCCATGTGGCACGGGGAAATTCTTGTTTTGAGTTCATATTTCCAAAGTAAGATGTTAGGCTTCCCATCTGTGAAGAAAAGATAAAAGACAATAGCCCAAGGTTAAAAGTGCAGAAAACAAAAAAAAAGTACTTCATGTTTAAACTTCTACATTTTTAAACATTTTACAGAACGTCATTTTCAAGATTTTGGAAATCTTGATTCGTCATGCATAAGCTCAGTTTCACTCCTTTCTCAAATCTCCTGCACAGAAAAGCTAACAAGTGCCATACTGCTTTTCCACGATAAAAAGCTGTCTTGCTAATCATCATCTCATAGATACAAATCTGACCAACTGGAAAAAAAAATGGAGGACAAAAATATGCAGCAAGTTCAAAAACTTCAAGAACTAATCGTTGAAATGCAGTGTCAGTTTACAGTATAGAGGTTTCTATATGCAAAATACTTGTTGAACTGAACTAGAGCATTTTTAGAACTTTTTATTTTCTTCTATCAGCAGTTCTTCACAGAAGGGACACTGGTTTTGTTCAGCTTTCAGAAAGCAACTGCTTGCACTGGACAGAGGTTCATTCCCATGTCTGCTTGGTTGTAGCACCAGACTGAGGATTTAAAGATAAAATATGATCAAATTGAAAAGTTTTTTCTGATATTTGACTTCTAAAATTGGGAAAGAAAGGGAACATGGGACTAGATTAACTGTATTTGGATGCTGATACAGCATTTTTGTGTTTTCAGGTTTCAGCATTTTTAAGGAAACTTACCTCAAAACTCAATCGAATTTGTTTGGAAAAAAGACAAACTTTTGCAGAATCTGAATGGCAGAGTTAAGAGTGAAAGACAGTGGTGTAAATTTTCAAAGGCATCCAGATACTCATGGAAAAGGAACTCTGTCAGTCTTGGTTCTATTAAAAGTCTACCTTGTACAGCATTTTAGAGTGAATAAATATTACACTTGTGAAAGCTGCAAATTATACTAAATGTAGAGGAGCTGTAAACACCAGTTAAGCCAGAATAAGGTCATATCTCTTGTAGGAGATTAGAAAGACATATCGATAAAATTTACTACAAAGTTGCCTATATGTATTTCTGCCAGGTGGTGCACTCAAGGTTAGAGGCTTTCCTGAGGTGCAAATGTGCCACCACAAACATGTCAGAAGCCACAAGAGTTAATGTAATCCTGGGTGGAATTATATCAGTCTTATTGGTTGGAAGGAGACATTTGAAACATCTGGGTTTCAGATCCCACTCTCAACAATTTTTCCACTTGGTATAAAAGAAGATGGGAAGAGGAAGCTGGACATTTTTCAAATGACAGTGACGGGCACAGAAGAGTTTGTCAATTCTTATTCATGTTCATATGCAATAATTGCCTTCCCCTAGAGAAAAGTCAACTCATTTGAGAAAATTATATCAGAAACAAAACAGCTTGAACAGTTTCTTGCCTTTCTCCTGCATTTGTTTATATGCTAATTCCTGTAGTATCTCTGCTAAAAAGACAAGTTTGTTTTGATTGTTCACATGCAAGGAGCATCACTACAAACAGAGCCTGCAAAGTTGTTCATTTCATCCTGCCACCGTACAGAAAAGTCCCTCAGGCACAGTGTTGCTAGGCATGGATGAGCTCTCCATCAAGTTATGCACACGTTTTTCAGCTACATATCATGAATTCTCTAAGTTCTGTGTTCCACTGCTGTGGCCAGGAGTGATTCTGGGCTGTATAGTATCCATTTTTGTTTGATGAGAAAGCTCAGTCAGTTCCTTCAAGAAACCTGTTCAGACTGCTGTGCATATTTTGCAAAGACTTAACATGGTTAATGCATGTCCAGGAGTGTCATTTTCAAAGACCTCAATGACCTCTGAGTAGTGACGAAAGTGACTTTGTGGCATTTGTCACTCAGGTCAACCTAGAAAGAAATTACTTCTGGAACTTTATCCATAATTTAGCAACTTGATATGTTACAGAAATGGTTCATGCAGGAAATGGACTAACAATTCCTCTATTAAAAGCTGTCATTCTGAAAAATAATGCACTTACAATTCAGTGATGCACACGTGTATTAGAATCACAGAATCATAGAATATGCTGAGTTGAAAGGGACCCATCAGGGTCATCAAGTCCCACTCTGTTCCTGCACAGGACATCCAAGAGTAACACCATGTACCTGAGAGCATTGTCCAAATGCTTCTCAAGCTCTGTCAGGCTTGGTGCTGTGACACTTCCCTGGAGAGCCTGTTCCAGTGCCCAGCCACCCTCTGGGTGAAGAACCATTTCCTGATATCCAACCTAAACCTCCCCTGACACAACTTCATGCTGTTCCCTTGGGTCCTGTCACTGCTCACCAGAGTGAAGAGATCAGTGCCTGCCCCTCCTCTTCCCCTCACAAGGAGTTGTAACTGCAATGAGGTCTCCCCTCAGTCTCCTCTTCTCCAGGCTGAACAGACCAAGTGCCCTCAGCCNCCTCCTGGCTGCCAGGGCACTGCTGGCTCATGTTCAACTTGCCATCAACCAGGACCCTTTCCATGGAGCTGCTCTTCAGCTTCTCATTCCCCAGTCTATACACACAGCCAAAGTTGCCCCATCCCAGGTGTGGAATCTGGCATTTGGTCTTGTTAAATTTCAGAGCTTTGCAGATGTTAAGACACTGTGTTACAGACTTTTGTCCCAGAGGAAATGTCAGTTTAAGGAGTTCCTCTCCCAAATGCTGGGGTGTTATTCCCTATGCTGTCCCACGGTTACAGTGACACAACTGTTCAGTAAAGAATTTCCTTCTAATATCTAATCAATCTATCTAATTCAAACCTACTCTCGGTTTGAAGCCATTGCCCCTTGTCCTATTTCTACAGTTCCTGATGAAGATTCCCTCTCTGGCTTCCTTGTAGGCCACCTTAGGATACTGGAACGTTGCTATGAGGTCTCCAGGCAACCTTCTCTTCTCCAGGCTAAACAGTGTCAACTTTCTCAACCTGTGTTAACAGGAGGCATGTTCTACTCATGTTTTAATGTTTCGTTAGCTCTTAAAAAGTTAAGAATGAATTTGTGTGACATGAAATTATTTTATTACTGAAGAAATACGTCCTGCTTTGCTCACATCCTCCCATCAAAATATATAAAACAACCTCATTCCTGGCCTTATTTAGAATTTTTCCATATAGAAATGGAGAAATTTGTCCACCAAATTCCTTGCAATGCCTTGTCTATTATTCCCTGCAACCCCACTACTACAGCTATAGAGAGAATCATATTAACCAGCTACTAAAAAAAGTATTTTTTGTGGAATCCATTATTCTCCGTGACCCTCTTGGCAAAAAGCAGGGGTTCAGAGGAGAATCCTATTTCCTAAAGAGTGTTTAGTTCAGGCATATTCACCAAATGAGTCCACTCAGCTTTCACAAACTTTGGCAGTGGGTTTTCACGAAATGAAAACAGTTATTTGAGGAAAACATTGACAGCTACTAAATTCATCAATACTGGCCATGAGTTGTTTCTGATCTTTCTTTCAAGAATTTTTGTGCAGCGAAGTCATCCCTTCAGTGTCCCATATTGTTTTCCAGTTATTCCTTTCCCAAGGGCAGCCCTTGTTACCTCCATCTGCTGGTGAAAGGAGAGGCTTGTTGTTTATGTACGTACGAACATATATGCTGAGCATATTGCAACACACAGGAACCAGTAGGAGTGTGCTTTCATTCCTCTAGCCACATGGAAACAGGCTTTTATAGCTATTAAAACCTTCATGAGCCAACAGTTTTGCTGCATTTCTGAGCCATAAAAAACTTTCAGACCTGAAATAACAGCAGGCCTAAAATTTGACAAAAGAAATCCCCGATCAATTGAATTTTGCAGTATGACTAGCATACAAATTCAGGCAGTCTAACAAGGTATTTTGAAATCTGTTCCTTATTCTTTGCAGATGGCCACTGAAACGTTTATCTAAATATGACAGCAGTGTATTCATTAGCAGTGTCAGCAAAATAAATATTTTCAATAACAAAAATACATGAAATGTAAAGGAAATATTGAGTCAGAGCATCATACTGTATAAACAAGCACAACACTGCTCAGGCAATTCTTTAATTTTTATATAATAATCTATAAATGCGAGTAATACATACAGTATGGAGAATGACAGGCTAGTCATTTGGAAATAATTGGTCTTACGTCGAAGAAGAGGATTTGCTACAGTAGGGGACATATGACAAAGACTCTAATGAGGAGCATGCAGTTCTTCCAAAAAAAGGGTGCTAAGCTACTGTAAACACTCTCCCTCAGTTTTTAATTCTTAACTAGTAGTAAGATGGGCTCTTTAATATTTTTTAATGTTATTCACTATTTAGGCTCTTCATGATCAGCTTTCTTTCTGCTTGAAACTTTGCACCATCTGGGTACCGAAACATGTTTTGAACACTGTAAAGTCAAATATGTACTGAAGAAAAACCTTCTATACCCAATTTTGAGAAAAACTCTATTGTCCTAAGAGTTTATGAAAGTATATTTTTCTAAAGGTAAATGCATATTGGAATTTTTCAGTTCTGTATTAAGGACAATATTATGTTAAAAACACCAAGAAATCCTATTATCAAATTCTTTGGAATTTATAATTTAGGTAACAAATCCAACCAATTCTCTGTAACAAATTATCCTCCTTCTTTCTTTCTGTACTCTATATAAAGCATCTGTTCAATACCTTTGTCCCTACAGACCATATAGTATGTTAACAACCTCCACTTGCTGCCAATGACAGAGTTGTTGGCTATGAAGAACAAAAATCCTTTCTTTTCTCATTAGCTGAGGGGGAGATTTGGCTCATTAAACCTAGCTTGTACTTCTCAAACAGAGAAGGAAGAGAAAAAAGATATGAAAGGGACAGGGTCGGGAAGAATGTCTGGCAGGTAAGGATGCTATTTCTAATTGTTTCCTTCATATAAACCTCAGGATTACCTCAAGAACTTACTGTACTTTGAAGATATAAAAAAAATTTCTAGTTATCAGGGAAGGCATTTAGGGTGGTCCAAGAGATTGAAACACTGCTAGCAAAAATCTTCACAGGGAGACTGAACATCTCAAAACCAGAGAGACAGGAGCAAGGAGATGTGAGAAACAGGTGCAGGGAAAGTGAAAAGAGAGTAACTAGTTTGAACACAACTGCGGAGGCAACTGCCCCATGGAGGTGCATGAGTTCTTTCACTGTGAAAACCTCATTTTTATTTACTATAACTGCACAACACCTCTAGTCTCAGAGGTAAGCCTGCAAGACCAAAAACAAAAATGTTTATAGATTATCAGTTTGCCCATAAGAGAGTGTCAGTTTTCTCTCATGGGTATGAAAGAGGTAGCTCTGCCACCATCAAACAGTAGACTAAGAGCAGAGCAAGACATCATGAAAGCACAGTGAAAAGAATGTCTGATGCCCATTTTACTGGGAAAATAAAGAATAAGGTGGGAACCTGAAGCCTAACACACAACAGCAGCTAAAAAATGGTAGTCACTCTAATAGTCAGCATGAGAACATTTAAGTAGCTTTGTGGACTGGACCTTAAATTTCTGTGCCTTAGCTGACCAGCTCATTAAAGGAGATCTTAGGATTGCCCTGCTCCACACTGCAGTTCATTCAAATTCTCATTCATTCTAAATGTAGAGCTTGAAGTCAGGAAGAGTGAGGAGCTTTTCACCGTAGGCATACAAAAATAAAACAAAAAAGTTGACAAAAAATGCTGTGGATCCCACATCCAGGACAGCTGCAATTCATGAGGTGGGACACTACTGCAGGAGGACATGCCTGAGTGGTAAAAGCAAGAAATTATCAAGGAGTGGAGAACAGAGGTACACTCTCTAGCTGGCATGTGTGCTAACAGTAATAAAATAATCTTTCTAGTTCTCATGTCCATCACAGAGACCAGGATAAGCGGAAGAAAGGGTCCCCCATGCATCTGGGGCAGAAGCACTGTTCAGCTGTGTTCCAACCAGGCAGAGCCCCAGCAGCAATGCCAGTGGGGCTGGGGACAGGCCTGAGGATAAGGTCCTGTGTCCTGCTGGGCACAAAGCTGAGCAAGGAGAGAGAACCTGGAGATAAGAGAAAGATTTTTCTCCATAGGAGAAGCCACAGCTTGACTGGGTGGTTTGGGAGGTGGTGCTGTCTCCCTCCTTGGAGGGTTTCCAGCCCCCATGGGATAATGCCCTGAGACCTCGTCTGACTCCATGGCTGAGCTGGGGGGAGGGGGTTGGAGTGAAGACCTCCTAAGGTCCCTGCTGGCCTTAAGTATCTTATACTGATCCAGTGTTCTCAATTCAAGGAGGACATCAGAATGCTGGAGAGGATTCCTGGAAGACCTAATTAAGGAAGAATTAAGTAACTGGAAAAGGTGCAGTGCAGAGGAAAATTTTAAGGATCTCAATCTTTTTACCTTATTAGAAGCAGATTAGTGGATGCATTGATACTGTTCTTAAGCACAACTTAGGAAGCACAAGCCTGGTAACAGAGGACTCTTCAGTCTGTCAGAAGTTATAACAGGATCCAATGACTGAGACAAAAGAAAAGCTACAGAAAGAAAAAGCATGGATATTTATAAAAATGAACAAAATTAAGTCAGGATTTGTGAAAGTCCTCTGGTCTCAATAGAATGTAAGTAGGCTCAGTTGGAGTTGATATTTGAGCCTTTTATTCTGAAAACCTTGAACACAGATAACATTTTAGAATAACATTTTTTTAAAATAACCAACACAGGTTAGATGGTTTTTTCTGACCAAAAAATAAGAAAACATATATATCAACCATTGGCTAAGAAGAGGCAAAAATAAAGTCTAGGAAGAGAGCTTATGGAGGGAAAGAAACCTAAGTCCAAAGGAAACAAAGGCGTGGAATTGCGCAGGTGACAAGTAAAAGCTGACACTACACAGAGGATTGAAAAAAGAGATACTTGCACTAACTCAGTTCATTCTGGCTTTGTTGTGACAGCTCTGTAGAGTTACCAAAAATTCAGATGACCAGCAAATCAGATGTTATGTCCATAACTTTGCAGCACACATTGAGAAGGAAGATTACGTGGAGCAGGAATCATCTTTCTGTGTTGAGAAGGCGGTGTGCCACTTGTATTGCTACTGGCCAGTCCCATTAGGAGTTGTTGTCAAGGCATAATAACAGCATGACCAGCACTGATGCACATTCAGAGCAGTCCTTTGTTGTGTTCTGGACTTGAACCAATGCTGTGTAGGGCAGAACCATGTCTTACAGTTCCATAACAGCTGGATGGAAAGGCGAATCAGAAGGTTAGATAAATGTCAGAGACAAATAACAGCCTGTACATGGTTAATACTTATTTCTAAGTACAAACACAACAGAAAAGAGCAATAATTAGCTGAAAATGCAGTAAGAATACTTGTAGGCATAAAACACAGGTGTTTGAGAGAAATGTCATAAGTAATGAGTAATTTCAATATTGTTTGCAGGTCTGGTGCTGAGCTAAAAGCAGAAGCTACAGTCAGCACCTGTCCTAATACCATAGTGACATTAAAAATATATTATAAAGAGTTTTCAATGTGATCAGATTCACTCTTCTTTAAAGGACATAGAAAATAACTAGCAAACATTTCTCTGTATTACAGCCATTGCTGGGTGTTGCTTTAGTTAGGGGTGTTGGTGTGGTGAGTGAAGAGCTTTGATGAAGGAAAACACAGAACTGCTTAAAAAAAATTAGAGTAGGTGTGGTTTCTTTGGCAAAAAAGTTTGAGGATGCCTTCAGGGATTTGGAACTGCCTTTCATAACACTTAAGCAGCCAAGCGGCAAGATTAATTATATCTAAAAAGTCTACTACATTTTAAGTCCCTCCTTTTCACTAACATTTCCTGTTCCCTAAGTGCTGCATGGCATGCAGTACAGTGTCAGTCATGTGCCTTGCCATGCAGATGGTGAAGGTAAGGTTCCTAAGAACGAGCCATGCAACAAGGAGCCTGCCATATGAACAACACTTGAACTGCCATCTCCTCTATAAGCCTATGCTCCCAACCACCCCAATTATCTTTGGTGAAATGGGTTTGGGATCAGCTGGGTTCTTCAACATCAAAAACCTGAAAGGAATCAAATTTTTAAAATTGCAGAGTCTAAGCACAATGAATGCAGTGACTGACAAATGCAGTCTGAATCACAAGTGCAAGTTATAGTAGCCCATAATTTCCATTTGGCAGGATCCCTCCAAGGTTACTCTATCACACTGCTGTTGGACTACAGGATGAAAAGGTCAGAAAAGCTTTTGGTTGGAAAAGACCTCTGATATCATGTAGTCCAACTTTTGACTGATCACCACCTTGTCACCCTGACACCAAAGCCCAATCATTCCATGATCACCTCCAGGGATAGTGACTCCACCACCTCCCTAAGCAGCCCATTCCAATGTTTAACAACCCTTTCTGTAAAGAAATTCCTCCTAGTGTCCAGAATTCTTTCTAATGTCCTGATGTCCAGATTCAGTACCAACAATCTGTTTTCTGCAACAGTACAAGAACCTTGCCTATCATCAGCAATATTTCTTCCAGAAAAGTGCACTGAATCACTGCAAGATGCTTTCTTGATAACTGATTCTGCAGGATTTTATTTGTAAGTCAATGAGGAGCCCAAGTTTTGTTTAATTGCTGCATTTTTATTTACATTAATTCAATGCATTTAAAAGGCTGCTGTGGTTGAAATTAAAAGGAGGTTGTTACACTATTGAACATTTCTCCTTTAGGCTGACAAAAAGAATCTGTCACTTAACCTGATGGCAATGAAAGACAGTGAATGAATCACTGCTTGAGGAAACCAATTTATTTAGTCACTGTGTCACTGTTATTTATTACTTATCAGCACATGCTCTTAGTTCAATTAAATACAAAAAACTGAAGTTCTCTTCCAGCCTTCTCCCCTTCTCAATTTTTAAAAACACACAACAAACAAGAAAAAAAGTGACATGAATCTGCTGTGCTAAGGCTGAACCCTTTAGGTTTATTGTGCTTCTCTCATTTTAATTAAGCTTTGTTTATTAAACTTCTGCAACTAAAGTATGGGGATTATTAATCTTACTCAGTAGCTAAAGGTAAAAGTTAGTAGAGAGAGGACAAAAAGAAGAAATTAACAGTAAGACAAAGTGTTGATTGCAACATTTTGCCAATAAAAATACAAGCAACTGCAAAGAGCAAATATTTTCTCCCATTTGCATACAAAGGAGTAAGAAATGAAAATTTCTAGTTTTTCTATATGTGCATGTATATCATTTAGAATGTTAGTAGTAAACATATCTGCCATTTCACAATATAATCACAGATGTATAAAACCAACCATAATCAGTTCAGTACCGCCTTTCCCCCTGCTCTTTGTTTCCTACATGTTCTTTGTTTAAGACATGATGAGAGCAGGTAACACAACTTCTGTTCCTCGTGAGAGGATTCTGTGTTCTTTCCTTAATGTTACAATTAACATGGGAAGACTTTCTTAATTAATAATATAAACATAAAAGGTAAAATAAATAATATAAATATAAAATCTACTGGTCTGAGGAAAAATTGGCATTTGGAGATCTGCTTAGTAAGTAACACTGCTGAACTAACAATAAATTGAAGTTACTCCACCCAAAACCGTTTTAGAAGATTAAATAGATAGACTGAATTGCAATTCTAACTGGAGTTACACGTCAGCTGTGTCAAATGCTGCCTGCTGATTCCTGACACTGATTCCCTGAGTTTGCAGTGATAAGCATGTGATATATATCCCAGAAGTTTTAGGGGTACCATTCATCACTGGCCCTCACTTCGGGTGAGTTCACCGTGTTCTCACTTTGGGTAAGTTCATTCCTTTTGGACAGTAGGTATTTAGTGAAAAATACTGGCAACACTACCTTTCTTCTGCAGCAAGTGGAGGCTCCCTGTTCTCACCTCTTATTTTTATGTTTGGCGTCTCAATACAAATTTTAGTGCTAATTCAGGTGGCAGTGAAGTAATATTTTTTTTTTAAATGGCCCACTGAAAAGTGTTTCAGGCATTCACATCTTTGACATGCCATTCTTTTCACGAGACAATAAAAATCTTAGTTAAGCTGATTCTCAGTTCTTAGGCAACCAATTTTTTTATTAAAACATCCCAAATTAGAAAAAGTGCAAGGAATAGAATTCACAAGGCTGGACCCTACCCAGCAAAACAGGCACAGATGTCTGCAGTGCATTATTCATGCTAAGGAAACAAGACTTACTAACCAGAGATTTAGTAAAACCATCATCACCCAATTCCTGTACCAGTTTATTTCACCAAAGGAGCGTAATTTACTTGCAACAAATATCACTATGCCAAGACATGTATGGAGGCACTCTCCATGAACAATGAAAACACAGAAATTTTCTCAATGTGCTCTCCTGCAAAGCAGATATGACTTTTGCATTTTTGAAAAGAATGTGCAAATTAGTTAGCGAAACAAGTGAAGAAACTCCAGTATTATGTGATCTAATGCTGATATTTGGTAAGAAGAACCTTATTTGAATGGTCTAAATACTACCTAATCTTGGTTCTAGCTCTTCAGAGGTATCCAAAGAGTGTAAAAGAGTAAGGGTCAGTAATTTAAAGGAAATTTATATTGCCTAAATAAGGTCCTACTATAGTAAATGCTGCCTATTTTAACTTCCTTGGAACAGTACCAATAGCTCTTCGGCATTTCAGTACAAAGATAAATTCCATAAGAAACCCGTTTCTTTAAAATAGCCTTTATTTACACCTTTTAAAGAAGTTAATATATTAATAGAATTGTTTAGATCCACTAAGTATTTAAAAGTTTTAGTAGAAATTCAGGGTAGAAAAGATACTACCTGCCTTTACAGTGGCAGAAGGCGCCTTCAGTTAATTTTCCGATACTGCATCCACTCGAGTTCCAGTACACCTCTATGTCAATGCCCTGATGAGGCCTGGAAATTAAGTTGGAGAAGATATCAAACAGTGCATCTCAATTTTGCCTGGGATATAGAGCAAATAGCTTCCTAAAATGATAGTTTAAGGAGTGCCGTATTTGTAGCAAAGCAATCTTACATCCTGTAGTGATATGGGAACTGGTGCAGTCAAAGAAACAGGGAACTAAAGCAGAAGCATTGGGATACACAGTGTAACTAGGATATGCTCTGTATAGAAAATCCCCCTTTATGAAGAAAAAAATGCTAAATCTTGATGATGAGCAACCTACTTGTCCCCAGTTCCAGCAAACTGGGTTATTGCATCCTAGGTCTGAAGAGCTACACTGCGACTGAAGAAACCAGGTCTCAGCCTTTCCGCTTGTCTCATGAAAATGAGAGCATCACTTCATCCTTCAACTTTTCAACTTTATATCAAAGTACACAGATAAAAAAGTTTCTTTGCTCCTACCCTATATTTGTCTAAATTGCAAGTCATTCCCCTTTACTATTCTGCTCCCGTTCACTTTATTATGTAGGGAAAAGTACTGCTTACAAATTGTTTATACAGTTTGGGCTCTGCTCTTGGTATGTTACTCTTTGAAACAGACATTGTTAAAGCAACACAGCCCCCTAGTGTGGATGTAATCCAAAAGTTTAATTCACATACAATTATGAGGCACTTTCACCAGACTACACGTAGTAACAATTACACAGACTTCACTTCAACAAAAAACCTCTAATCAAACAACAAGAACGAAAAACTCAAAACCATACACACAGAAAATCTGCACCAGCCAATAATCAAGAATGTAGATTTAATAAGAATTTAATAGCTAAAATAGTTTACATTTGGAGCAGTTCATCTAACATTTTTGAGTGAAGGCTTTCAAAAAGATGGAATTAAATCATGGACCTTAATTCTGATGCCTCATATTTTAAGGACTGGAATAATGTGGGGTATCACTTATGTAATATAATCCAGCACCATTTTCAGCAGCTGGATTTTCACTACTCTTTCTGTTATGCCAACACAGCAAATTCAGTCAGGATGATGCCCCAAGGTTAGAAGCAGATGGGCAGGAATCCCTGCATGAATGAGTTTCCTGATGTGGTTCTCTACATACCCACAAAAACTCTAGCTGCACAACAGCAAGGAGGAGACCAGGCCTGGGAATAAGCAACCTAACCAAAATGTATGCATAGTTCCTCACCAGCATTCATATTCAGCTTAAATGTTGTTCCCAGCACTCTGTTCCTGCCTGCCTTTAAGGCTACCGTCAACATGCTTAGACTAAACACACTTTTCTTGTCATGTCTCGTGTCCTGTGCTCCTCTGGTGACCTTAGAAGTCTTTTATCTGCGTCTGCTCCCAGGAGACATGCCTTCAATACAATCGTGCAGAACTGCACACAGTGTTCCAGTGAAGTAAAGATGGAAATTCTTAAGTAAAGTCAGATTGACTGGAGTATGAAAACACAATATGGGATGCAAGACTTTAGATTAGTAATTCACAGTGTAACATTTTCATCTGGAACAACTTTGCAGAACTAGGTACAAAAGACAAAAAATCAATTTTGAGACTGACAATAATCAACAGATCCTGTGGACAAAAGCATTTTCACACTGTTTAAAAAAATGATGATGCAGAGAATGAACAAATGAACATGTTCCATTCTCTTGTTATTTTGGGTTTGGGGTTTCTTTTCATATTATTATTGTGCTCTATAATGCAATAAACATGTAATATTTAGCTTTAAATTTCTGGGATCTTTTCTTACCTGATTACAGGGTCAGGTTGATTAAGTAATATGTGTCTAACCCTTCCTACAAGCCGTAGATTTTTCTCCACCTTTTATGTATTCTGTTTACATATTTCAATATTAATGCTAAAAAAGGCCCATGAAACATGAGATTTCACCCCCTCCCCCACAAAATCCAGTACTTTAACACCTATATTTGGCCACAAATAAGGTGAACAAACTTTTTTTTTTCGCTATATGTTGTAGATTGACTTAGCAATAAACACATAGGTTTATACTACTGGGACTAAATTGCAGGACTTTATAATCAGCTTTTAATTTGGTGTCTATGCTCCTAAAGTTATGTTGTTCTTATGTTTCTGGATCAATTAACCACCTCATCTCCCTTCCTGACTAAAGGGCTTATTTCACAATTAATCTTCAATTATCTTCTGTGAAAAGGGCATATTTACCAGCGTCAGTGATCTCATAAAGCTAAATCAGTGCTTATAATTTCAAGATAGGCATGTAAAATGCTATACAATAATTTACTATGCACTCATGTGCACAAAGCCTTTCTTCAGTTGCTGTTTTTAGAGAAGGGTTGGCATGCTCTATCCACAGAAGAAAAAAAAGTAACTTCAGTTACAATAACTGCTTTTGTAAACTGATTTTTTTAAAAAAATAGGAATAACCAAGCAACCATTTACAGTCTTTAAAGCTCTGACATTGTATGGAATCAGCTGGTGAAAAGACATTTTGTCCCACTACAAGGTGACAACCTGAGGTGGTTGCTGTTTTTGAAACCTTGCTCCTTTAAATACAGACAAGGTTGCAGGGAAGTACAATCTAGCTGACTCCTTTGGCAAGACTCACAATGCAGTGCTGAACTGCTCCTGTTTCATGTGGCATTTCAACACTATCCAGTTAGAACAGCAGCATTTTATATCGCCCACACAGATTATCTGACTCCCTATTTTTTCAAATACACTTAGAAACAATCTGTAGTTATCAGTAATCAAAACTTGCATTTATTACAATTAATAATTACAATAATTTCAAACAGCAAAGAACGTATTTTATAGCTTAAAAACTAGTTATGGGGTCAAGTCTCTTAGGCAAAATATTTTTGAGAGCAAATACTATATTGAAAAGAGTGTTAAAAGTGGAACTAATTCTTTTCTGAGGAAATTCTTGTGATTCGCCTCTCAAAACTGGCATCTTGAAGTCTATTTATTATTCTCTACGAAATCACCATAACAGCAAAGCCTCCAAACAGAAATAAATACTTTTGGCTCTCTGTGGGGTCATACCTTTTTATTTATCTAGTATACACACAATCAATCCTCCTCCTCAAAAAAGCACTGTACACTATCTGTGAGGACAGCCAAAATTCATTAGAAAATATTTTTTGTTGCAGTCCAAAATATAATCAAGATCTTTTTCATGCTGACCAACACCCAGTGTGTAACATTTGTTTCTTGACAAAATGGTTGATTAAAACCCAGTAACACTATTTTAAGGTTTCATAAATAATTCAATAGATTTTACATACAAATTGCCTCTTCTTCCAAATGAAATAATAAATTTATTTTTCAAGGAAAAATCACAGGCATATTTGAAAGTGAAAAACAAACCAGCTGTATAATAAATATTTTAAATATACTGGATTTTTTTATCTCTTTAGTGATACAAATCAATGCAAGAACACACGTAATTTAGCTGATCTGTTTTTAACCTAAGCAGCAACAGTACAATATCCTAAAAATGAATTAGCACTTGTGTAATCAATCACATTAAGCATCTCATATGATTTTTTTTTTTATTTTATTTTTGTAAACAGCTTAATTGAATTTTCTTGGAATCCTTCTCATCTTTTAATTTCAAATTTAATTAGGCTGTAATTACAAATCTTCTCTGTCATATGCATAGTAAACCTGTTTCATCTCTGTCACACTACATGCCAAAGTTAGTATTTGCAACTTCTTGATATAGAGCTTGAAATAATAACCTTTAACAGTTCAACATGCTACAAAATGAACTTTTAAGGGAAACCTGGGAAACCAGTAGGAAAACAATAAATGCCATACACCTCCAGAAAGTAGGCAGTAGAAGGCAACTACATTCTAGTTTATAATTTCTTCCAGCAGTATTTTTGTGTTGCCAAACAACTGCAAATGTGTTGTTTTGCGATGTCACTGAATGAACTTCATACACGTGGCTTCTTCTGGTAACACAGGAAATGCCCTTGCAAGCTTTTGCACTTTCACAGCAGGCAAGGTGAGGTATTCAGTGCCTCAAGGATCTAAGTATAGCAGAACTGAAATGTATCTTTGAAGTCTAACACAGCTCCACCAGCCTATGACTTTGTAAAAAAGAAGACTGCACATCCAGGTTTTGCCAGCTGTCTTTCTCTGATTACTTCTTTAGTTTCTCGGGACTCAAATAGAACACAAGTTCACCAAACAGCTAAATGAAATTAACCAAAGACAACACACACAGATTCAGAGACAGTAAAATTATCTTTTGATTTGTGTGTGCATATTCTAACTTACACCCTCCATTTGCTAAAAATAACAGAAAAAATGTTGATGCTGTGGATAACACTACAGTCAAGTACACTTTACCCAGGTCACTCCATCACTTAGTGAATGCACACTGTGATTTTCTCAGCTGTATTTAATGAAGGTTTTAGTTTATTATCAAATTTACACTGCACTAACATTTTACAATACTGTTGATTCTAGAGGAAATCAATCATACTCAAGAAATATACAAGAAGCTTGCTACAGAAAAGGGTTTAAAAGGAAACAGGAGATAAGAAAGGGAATAAAAAGAGGGAAGAAAAGGGATAAAATGGAAGAATAAAAAGAAAATTATGAACCTTGAAAGAATTCAAAACATAATATCTGAACAGAATAAGGTTTTCAGTAATATTACAAAATAGCATGGGGAAATTATCTCTGCTACTGTTGCAATTTAATTGGCTTTTTAAGTAACAACCAAGGAAAATTCATGAATAAAAATACATAATTTTACTTAACAAAAACTACAATTGTAAATTCAAAACTTTAAAAAACAAATTGGTGTCTGCATGTGTAAACAAACAAATATTTTAATATGCTTTGATTAGCAGCCAGATATAAAACCATCACTAATGCTAAAAAATTAAAATAATTTTAATTGTTGTAAGATATTGTAACATGAAAATTAATCCTAAAATTCAATTTATTTATAAAGGAATACATTGAGGTGGATAAAAATAGAATTTTTATTTTGAAACCTCATAAATAAATTAAATGCCTTTTCTCAAAAAACATACTGAAATTAGGTAGATTTTTCCTACTTTCAGGGGACATGAAAGTAGGACTACATTACCTGAATGTTAAAAGCTCAAGGTCTTCTGAACTGTTTGATTTGCTAAATATTATGCCAAATATTCAAAAGACAAGCTTTACAGTTAGGAAGAAACTCTGCTTTATTCAGTTATAATACAAAAGATAAGAGTGGAAAAGAGTGACAAAACTACATGATAGTGTAAAAAACTCTGCTCTGTCTCTTTCAGGCACTTTCATAACTCTGAAAATAACATGTTCAGCTGTTTATTTGAAAGGTAAAATCACATTTTAATTAGAATACCTACATTATGATGAGATGGGCCCCAAGAAGAATTAAGCATTCTCAAATCCCTTCCAAACGTAACCATTCTATGATTCTAAGTTTCTACAACAACCCTTCTGGAAGGCACCAGGTTCCTGGCACAGCTCTAAACGTGGTGTGACTCCTTGAGGAGGTGACCCAGCACAAGGACACCTCATCTCAGGGATGCACCAACCCCTGTTTGTGCATGTCATGGAAGCAGCACACTAAAGGCAACAAAACAACTGAACCACAGGTCAGGATACACAACACAGTCTAAATGAGGAATGTCATACCCAGCCCAAACATACTGCAGCACTGAAGAGAACAGACACCACCTTCTTCAAAACAAATACTGAAAATTAAATCTGAACAGTCTTAGGGCTGTTTTTTGACATCACCAGCTTTCATCAGCGCCTTAATAGCTCTGGCCCTCATCTCGAGCTCCAGAAGCTCCAGCTGTTGTGCTGATGGCTGAACATCTTCTGATGGAGGAACAGTTAAGGTTGCTGCTTTGTGCTCCTTTGGGCTGGACTCTGCCAAGCCCAGTATCTCATTCACACTCTTCTCAATGTCCTTCTGAAGGTCATCTATCTGACCAGCTCCACTTCTGACAGTGCTCTCTTGCACATCTGGGCCATCCTCTTCATTGCATGGGCCTTCTATGTCACTATCATATGCATCTGCATTTATGCTGAGGACATCACTATCTTCTCCCTTGCCTGTAACACAAACAGAACAATCACAGAGTTGCCTAATACAACTGTTTTTACCTCAACTTACAAAATCACTTCTGCTTAAAGCGTTACTTTGCAAATTAAGAGAGTGAAAAAAATCTATAAGACAACCAATTCCTCTTCTTTTTCTCCTCCAACTTTTAAATCTGAGCTAATGTGTACAAGTGTTAACACATTTTTATGCCAATCTAGAAGAACATGCAGTATAGCAAAGCAGCAGTACCAGAAAAATTTATTTCCTCCTATGAAGTTACATGACCTATTTTCCTAATTAAAATGTCATAAGATTTTATATCAGAAAGCTTCTGCAGTGCAAAAATGATTTTTGTTTATCTTTTAAGTAAACCTAATTTTCAGAATGCAATTTCAAAAATTACACTGATGTTATGTATTTTAAGAGGAGTGGGACTATAGTGAGGCACAACACTAAAAATTAATAGAAAGTCCACTTATAGTGCAGCTACTCAGAATTTATCACAAGTCTTCCAGATGTATTTAACTCAGATGTAAAAACATGAAGGAATTTATGACTTTGGTTTTTAATGGTGGCTGAAAGTTGGAGTTTATTTTTGAAAGCATAATTAGCAGAGGAGGCAGTGCAATTAAATAAAAGCAAAGCTCTATCAGAACCTGACTAACTGTTCTCTCAATTTGGCTACAGCGAGATTTGCTTTGACACACTGGCCTCAGAAGTTATTACTTTTTCACCAGCTTTTGTATCTGTGGAAACTTAGAGCAGGATTGGTTCCTGCTTAAAATGAATAATGTATATTTAGATGATGGTAAAGTTACTGATTATAAAGACTTTATAATTGCTTTTGGTAATACCATTTTTACCACTTGCACAGGAAAAGCAAGGCTTTAGAAAGATGTTACTCTTTTTTTTTAAAACATTTCATTATGCTTTTTGGTACCTGCATGCATTTCGTTTTAATACATGAAAAGTGTCCAAAAACCTTAGGAAAGACCTGCTTTTCTTGGGGTTTACAACATTCCTCCCATCCTGAGGGTGTGAAAAAAAAATCAATACTCACTACTTAGAAAGCTATAAATGCAATTTTTCTACTTAAAAAACAAAGGGAGGGAGGAAAGGAGGATCAAAACATCTCAAAATGGTTTTAGAAACAATAGTAACATTTTAAAATATTAGGGTTTTATGGATTCAGCATTGAAAATTTTTTTTACTATAGACACTTAATTCAGTTATTCACTCCTGATCATTCCATATCAGGCTATGATTTGTCACAGCATTTAAGTTCAGATTTAAGAATTCTGCACATTCACCCTGACAATGCACTCCTGATTCAGGATCTTTGTTATCAGTCCAGTACCTCTGGTTTACTTGACTGTAAAAAGCGGCCATAATGCTGGTAAATACAGCATGTTTAGGAACATACACAGGTCAAAAGTTCCAAAGAAAGCTAACAGGAAAGCAAATCCAGCTCATGAAAATGTATGTTAAGACATATAAAAGAAGCTTACTGATAACTTTTTGCCTGTTTTTTTTTGGAAGATAAATCACAATTTTGAAATAATAAAATCTAAAACCTAAAATATAAACAAAGCTACAGAAAATCCTCTTCACAGCAGTGTGTATAAAAACTACTCATGAGATGAACATACAAGGATCTTCTTTGATCCTAAGTAGTCTTGCCCTGTTCCTACTGTGACAGTAACTTCAAGATTAATATTTCAGTTTCAGATGCAATTTTCTCTGTTTCCCACACCATTTAGTCAACTTTGAACACTCTTGTTAACTTTACCTTGCAAGCCACAATGTATGGGAAAGATAAGAATGGAAAACAACAGGATTAAGAAACGGTAACTTTTCTGTCTTACTTCATAGTATCAGTCAGTATTTACCTAATATGCTGGTCAACCAAGCAGCATTTCCGTGGATCAAAAAATCAGGTGCATCAGTGGATCACAGTTCAAAGATTGAAACTTAACATCTGAGCCTGCTCATCCTAATTCACTGCCAAAGTTAAACTGACCTGTACTGAGTCTGGGTGGGATGGAGTTAATTTTCTTCACAGCAGACTGCATGATGCTGCTTTTGGATTTGTTTCTGAAATGGTGTTGATAACACACCAGTTTGGCTGCTGCTGAAGAGTGCTGGCACAGCCTCAGGGCTTTCTCTGTTTCTCACTCTCACCTTGTAAACTGGGGGTCACACAGACCCAAGAGGCTGGGAGGGACACACAGCCAGGACAGCTGAGCCAAAGGGACCTAAGGGATATGCTCCACCATACAACATTGGCATTTGTCTTCCCAAGTAACTGTCATGCATGCTGAGTTTCTGCTTTCCGGGGAATGGCTAAAAATCTGGCTGCCAATGGTTGTCTCTAATTTTGCTTTGTTTCAGTGCACAGCTCTTGCTTCGCTTATTAAAGAGTCTTTATGTTGACTCGTAAGTTGTTCTCATTTTGTTTTGCTGATTGTCACCTCTACCCCACCAGGGGACAAGTAATTGAGGGGTTAGCATGTGCCTACTGCTGGCTGGGCTCAGCCCACCACAGGATTCCTCTTGGAATTAACTGGCCACATTAAGAAGGAATAAAATATTACGTCACTCACGTCTGTCCCAGACTTGTATGGGTGAGAAGCTGGGCAGAACAACCTTAGGTTCTATTTAGAACTTGAAACCTCCAAAACTGTGTAATTCAGTGTTCATACAAGGGTTTTGACCTACAGATGTTTAATGAGCTAACAGGCTTTATTTCCCTCTTTTGCACCTGTGTTTTTACAGTAAGGATCATGGCTGGCATTTCATGTTATCGTTATCATTTTGGTAACTTTTACTTTTTCCTTCATCTACAGTTGCAAAATTCATTTTAGCACACTTAATTCCATTTTTAAATTTTATTTTATCCACTTCTTATCCTCTCATTCTCTCTTCGTTTTCCCACAGCTTCTCAGGCTGCAGTGCAGGAGAATGACTGGAATTATACTTTCTAATTTATACATTATTCTCAAAAGCACTTTAAAGCTAACATCTTGAGTGGAGCCACTGTTATAGCCCAAAGCCACCATGATACTCTGGTTGATTAAGTCATAAAAAACAACAATGCAATCACCTGCAACAGTCATCAATTCCCTTTGGTAACACAAAAGTGGAAGAAATCTGCAGGAAATCTGTCATTTCTAAGATTCCTCCATATAGTACAACAATTAGCATTTAAAGGATTATTCAGAGTCATAGCAACTCACTCCTTAGAGTTTTGATGCTCTTATGACTCTTCCCTTTTTCATTTAACTTTTCTCACTAACTACTTCAGAAAAGAAACATGTTTCCCAAAGTTATTCCAAGAGACATCTTTCAGACAAGATTCTGAATTGTGAAATAGCAGTTGCAAGAAGCAAATAAAGTTAGATCTTTGCAGAAGAGAAATGCAGCTTAGAAGAATTTGCAACATTCTTTGACTGGAAATGCTATTTCTGATATTTCTGCATACAGCCAGTCAAAATGAAAATAAACAGACTGAGACAGAAACACCTACAATTCTAGTGCTTCATGCAGAAACTAACACTGGCAATTGTTATTTGTACTGATTTAATGACTGGAATAAAACAAATACTACTGCAGGCTAAAAATACTGTTTTCTTGTGAAGAAAGACCAAATGTGCACCAATAACTTACTTGCCTTTGCATTTTCTATTCTGCCAATCACTGTAGTACTTGAATGTCTCACAAGCTGCATTTTTGCATTTAAAAAGAGAAAGTACACAAGACAAAATGTTCATTCTCAATGATTCAAAAACTTGACTGTGTACGTCTACTTGCACTGACTTTAAATACAAGTGCTGGGTGTCAAGCACCATTTCACTGGACCTCAGCTCTGTACAATCAAACAAGGCAAGTTATCATATACCAAGACTGAAAGAAATTACTAAATTACAAGCAGTCCTTTGGCAAGCACTTATGATTATGGATTTCTATGAATGCAAAAACAGAGTACTGTAGACTCGTATGATCAGCTCAGTGTAAAGCAAACCTGGCACTCATTTCAGCAAACAGTAACAGCAGTATTAGCAATCACCTGCATATCAAAAAACTTGAACGACTGAAGATCCTCTTCAGCTGAAAAACTAGATATGAGGAGCCACAAGCCCTGCAAGAACTTCAGTCATGCTCCAGAAGCCAAACTAGCAAACTCTGAAGAGCTGCAGTTTTGCTTCTAGCCACAAAAACCCCTCCATTCCTACAGAACTAAGAAGCCAAAGTTCCTAGAATGTCTTCTTCAACATCCCCATCACCTTTTGTGGAATTGCACCTGCAGGAGAAGTTGCAACCCTGTGCAAGCTGATTTCTAAGACGATGCTTCTCTGTGACTGCAGCTACTGTTCACAAGAGAGCTGTCATCTGCCTGGATTAGACACTGGCCAACATCAAGAACACAAAATTTCAGCTCTCTCTACTACATACCTTGTTTTGACTCCTGACCTTCCAGCTTGCTGTCTTCTCTCAGAGAAGAAGTTGAGTCTATACTGTTGTCCTGTCTGGAAACAATTAAGAACACATTTTAAACACCATAATATAGAGTTTAACAGAATGTTTTTAAGAAACTAAAAAACTATGAGGTGGTAGGCCAGTAAGACAGCTACAGTAGGACTAAAGGTAGAAGGAATACAGAGAAAGCTAATCTTAGCACTTGAAAATGAACTTTTCTTGTTTTGCCTTGTGATACACACGGATAAAGCAATTATTTCCACTACATCCTTGCCCTTTAGAGTAACAATACTCAATGATTTTAACGGAGGAACCACAGCTGCGTAGTTATAAAGGAAAAGCTCCTCATACTAGGAGCTTTTCCATAAAACTCAAAATAAATTGTCACATAATTAAATGGTTTGGGAAAACAATAGTTTCTGCTGCACTCAAATACTATTTACTGTCTTATTTTGAAAGTAAGAAGGTATTGTCATGAAATATCATCAGTCCATCACCACCCTCTCACAAACCACAATCTTGTTTCACAAATGGATACTTTTTATACTGAAACTGTTTACAACTCAGCTATTACAATGTATTTAGTACTTGCATTTCTCTATTTCTCCTATTTAAAGTTTTCTACCCTTGACTTGCAGTGTTTCAACTCTTTACACAAGGGTACACTTCTGTGAAATCTTAATGTCCTTCATATACTTCAAACACTTCACACATACTAGTTACACAAACTGTGAAAATAAAGTAAAACATACAGGAAGGGCACAGGCGGAAGGATCCAGAATCACAGGAAGAGTTCAGTTGCATCATCTGGTGAGCATTTTGACAATAGAATTGCCAAATTTCTGAACTGAATGTTGGTGTGGCATTGGTTTCATCTATATTAATATGAAATCAATGCAGCTCTCCTGCCCATAGGAGCTTAACAACACTATAAAAAGGAAGCAATATTCTGGTATCACAGAGGTAAATATAACGATTAATAACTTGTTTTTCAGTAATGGCCTTTAGGGTTTTCCTGAAATTGAACACATACCTATTTTCCCCATGCTCTACAGGTTGGTTTTTTTACATGTGTCCAAAGGTTTTATCAGGAGGGGGAACACCACAACATTTCTAGCCATCGTGGTCTGAGAGGCAGCTATTTTCACTTCTATTTCCTTTTCTGCAGTGGCAAAGGCTACATCAACAGACTCTCCTTTTTCTCCCACTGTTTTTAGCCATTGGAACATAAATGCGTTAAGTATCACGCAATAATTCATTAAGGAGAATGAACAGGTCAACCCACTTGGCTAGTGAAGCCCTGGACCTGGACCAGTCTGTTCTGTGTAGTTATTGAACCACATGGCTACACTAACTCTTTTTCCAAATGGGATGACAATAATCTAAATATGCCCACACACGTGTGCCAGCAACTGCAAAGGGGACCACAAGTCAGAAGGGCCTGCAGGACTGTGCTGCCAGAAATCAAACAGAATGAAAAATGTACACTTCCTCCAGGCTTTTCAGTGTCATGCAGGTGTAAGCAGATGCTTGTAATTCACCAGCAAACCCCAAGCTAGTCTAGACAACAAGCAGGATGAGAGGTCTGGGACTAAGGTATCAAATAGACTGTAAAATCAGAGGCCAAATTCCAAAAATAGACCAGGGTCTGCAAGTAGACAAATTGAGGGACCATAATGGAGCACTAGATACCCCAGAGATTAACAGCATCATCTACTGGGGACAATCACAGCCCTGCACATCCCATCAGAGAGGCCTACATGCACAAGGAGGTCTGAGCAGCAACTGGAGAAAGGATACAAACCTTATGGGCTTGTGTGCCAGCAGCTGCGGAGAGATGTGGATTTCAGACCAGCTACTGGTCAGAAGATGTAGAAGGAACCACCTGGTTTGGTTTGGTTTTGTTGTTGTTTTTGTTTTTGTTTTTTCCCAGCAACTCCTAACAATTTGTTATATTTAGTTACTTAACCCATGAGCACAATTAGGTTGTGGTATACCCATATCATCACTAAGAGCAGAAGCTACTTAGGCTGTCCCTGCCCCTATCCCATCCTCCTTCACACACACGCTTCGTCATTTTGAACTCAGTAGTAATCTCTCCATGGGACAGCCAAGTGTCACTAGAAAAAGCCTGATCTTGTACCAGTAGTATCCAGACAACAGATTTCACAACTCTAGTATCACCTTGAGGTCTGATGAGGAATTGTAACCATCTTTTTGAGCAAAAACTCAGTGACCTCCACAGTTTAAACATTGGCTGTGAAATTGTCCACAACCATTTTAACTGCCATGTAAAAAGAAATTACTGACTTTAAAAAAATCACACATTAAGACTTGTAAAGTTTCCTCCTGATACTTTGACTTTTACAATAATTACAGCAAGCCCACATTCCTTTAGAGACTACCTACTGCCAACAAAAGAATTCTTAGGATGCAGAAATACTTTTATAGCATGTTTTATTCTCTCAGAATTGATTGGATTGGACTGCATTGCTAGTGAACCTTCATGACTTTGTTTCACAGGCAGGCATATTGCACCATCTACTGGTCCAACAGATGCATTTTAAGTTCACAGTTCAGTTTGGCTTTCATTAGCCTTGTTTTATTTGTTTGCTAGTGAAAAACATATTTTCCCTAATTAGCTGTACTGTGGTATACATTTAAGAAAAGAGTAGCACAATACCATGTCTTCAAACAATGGGAGCAGAAGACACGCTATTCTAAAGTTAAGTGGCATTATAAAAATTTAAAACTCTCTTCTTTCATACTATGCTAGTAAGTGACAACAGTAATTTGGGGTTTCTCCCTTTTGTCAGCCTTTAAAGACATTTCTCCCTCAAGATGACAAGGTAAGTTCAAAGTCCATCTTCCAAGCAATAAGCTCAGCACTTTTAATTTATTTTTTTAAACAGAATAACATTTCCACGGTATCGTCTTTTCAGAAGAAAGAAGCTAACTACACTTACAATTTGTTGACAACAAATGTTGTAAATTTAAATTTACCTTATTTTATGTAGAGCATGCATTTCATGTTGGCATGCACCACACTAGTGTAATGCTTAACTGGGCTCACACATATGGTTCTATACACAACTTGCTACAGGAATTTGTACAGCTCTCAAAGACCTCTGGGTTTGAGGGTGATTTGGTACCAAACTCCAGTAGATTATGCAAAGTGAGGTAAAAAAGCAGCAAAGGTTAGGAAAGGAGTACTGGCAGAGGAGCAGATGGCTGAGGATTAAGACAGTAACTCTGCAATACTGGTGGCAGGGATACCAGGTTTCAGTGGTAACTGGGATTGGAGACCAGAAGGAAAAGTTTTGTGGCAGAAAAAATAACGAACTGGACTAGAAGAAAGTCTGAAAACATGAGATAGTTGTGCTGATACTTTCTTTACAGGGCTTTTAGTTATTGCTAATAATCATTCACCTAAATCTCCAGTGAGACTTGATATCAGTACCTCTGTTATTTTCGACATGATGTACCTTCCTGAATTAAAATGTGCCTTTGCACTTAGTTCCAGGTCTAAAAAACATTTCTACAAGTCCCAAGTCTTTGGAAGATTCTTGCAAATTTTTGTTCCAAGGATAGTTTTCAATGACAAATGAGAACTAAAATAATTAACAAGCAATAAGTAACAAGTTAAAAAAACAAAAGCGAAAAAAGTCCTTACAAAGTAGTGCTACTCAAGAAAGGTATCTCAAAAGACAGATGCTAATCAAATAGTTTAATGAGCTATGAAAAGTCCATCAGTCCTGTTGCAGGTGAAGTTTGAGGACACCGCAAGAACAGAAGGCAGTGAAGCAAATTAGCCAAATGCTTATGTATCTGTTCAGTGACTCATGTAGCCTGTTGTTACAGTGATTCCAAATGCTGAAAATAACCAAACTGTCCTACAGGGGTAAATATCAGATGGCAATTGCATGCTTGTGTACAGCCCAGTACCCAGGAGCACAACACGTTACAACAAGGCAAAACTTTAAATTGCTAACCTTTCCAAAAGCAAACAAGCAAAAACTGCACTTTTGACTGAAAAGTAGTAAAAAGCCTATAAATTCTTGAAAGAGCAAATATTAAACTGCAAATTTTCACTCAGTGAAAAAAATAAGCCCATTAAGGTTTTGAAGGCAAAAGATCATTTACTCAGACACATGTGAACATTGATCATTATAATGATATTAGAATGCTTGTTCTTTTAATAATGTTTTACAACTACAGCATGTAACTTACTTTCGCTCATTCTGCTGGAGGATATTTGAAGAGTCAGTTCAGGTAAAAGACAAGAAATAGCTCAAGAACATGCTAACACCTCATGAATGAGATGGGAAGAATGCCTGCTTGGTTTTGCAAGACATTATTGGCTCTTTTTAATTAAATATCTGATATTTAGTTGGAAGCTTCACATACAGTAACTCTCTTGGTTTAACAGTATTCCATTTCAGATAGTAACAAAAAACAGCAAAAAAACTCTGAGAACTGCATATTTAAAAACCTATACAGAGCTCACAAGTAACAAAGTATATCTACTGCAACAGCATTTTCCAGTTACTTGAAAACATAGGCCCTGCTTCTTCAGTTCTTCTGTATGGTTATTGCACAATTTCTAGTGCTTAACACAGAACAAGCTGGTAACAAAATAAAAGAGCAAATATTTTACATGCTAATGTAAGCATGTGAAGCTTTTACATAGTTGAAATTTAGGAAAAGCCTCAGGACTTCCAATTCTGGTGACAAAATGAGGATACGTGCAAAAAACATAAAAGGAAGATTCAATTTACATTTAGATGTGATACCATCTAAAAGCTTCAGATAAAGATTTGAATTTTGCAATTTTCCTGAACCTGGAGAAACTTCCCTAAATCCCTGCTACTTTTAGCTGGTATAGACAGGAAACAGGTCTGAGAGACTGACAGTCATTTGCTTATTTCGTTTGAAATTTCTTTAGATGTATTGATTTAAGCTTTCTGGAATTCTGCTGATATATGCAGATTGCTGAAGGTATGTTTGTTGAATTTAGTTTTTTCAAAGGACAATAAGGAAAGAAACAAAGTGATGTTTCCAATCAGTTAAAACATTTTTGATTAGAGTATGACTTGCTATTCACTTTTTCCCTTTCCAAATTTACATTTCCATGAAAACAACTAATACAAGTCATATTTAAAACAAAAAAGCTATAATAGAATGCAGGAAAAAGAAGTCATTTACATGAAAGCCACAAGTAATGAAGACAACCTAGGAAGAACTAACAGTGATAATATACAGAGAAACTGCCTTTTTTGTTATGAAAAGTCTTTTCTACTCCCAGGGCAAATTCACCTACTTAAATCCACATTATAATTGTAAATATATTAATGATTACGAACAATGCTTGCTTGTCTTAGCAATTCAGTTTTCACTATTTTTTCACAGTTGCACGTTGAGCATCTCTGATGGCTGACTTGTTGCTGAAACACAGTTTTCTGAAGTTTTGCAAACTTGCATTTATAATTATTTACACTCTGGTTACAAAGAAGCTGACCTAAGGCCCAAATATTAGACCTACTTAGTAAAAAAGGCTTGTGACTGTTAACAGTTGTAAAAGTATCATATTGGTCTACTTACTGAGCAGTGAACTTCAAGATTAACATAACACCTTAACTCCCCTCATTTCCTCCTATCCCTTCATTTTTCTATGATCCAAACAGATTTTCTGTTTTATTTTTTGTTAATGCTAGCACACAGCTGAACTCTTGAGCTAAGCTTCTCAGATAGCACCCGCCTATGCTATTTTTGAAAGGGAGAAGAAAACCTACAATTCTTAAAACATCCTATCTTGCCTGACCAGTTTGGAGGGGTCTGAAATCCTAGACTATTAGGATACAGATACAAGATCAACGGGCACCTCAACCATTGTTTGTCAAAGGCAGCAATCTGCTCTATAACTATGACCAACATCTCTCAGTTCCTTTTACCTTTTTTAAACACAATTTCTTCTTGATTTTACTGTCAGTTACTGAAACCTTCCTAATTGACATGGGAAAATAGTTTAAGTGTCTTCAGATATCCACTAGCTAAAAAGTGGTAAATTCTAATTTTCCTTATTTTGTAGTTTCATTCATTAATTTCCTCTTTTTAGATTTTTACCAGCTCAAATAATTTCCATATAAGCAAGAAGTTACCCAATTTTATGTATCAAAGGATCATAAATACGTGTCTCAACAGCAGCTTTGAAACATCTTGCAGACACAGAACAACGTTACTGAAATCCAGAAGCATTATTCCTGCCATACATCTTGGAGATAAAGAACATTTCACACATTTTGCAATAGTAAATAGCTTGTGAGTTAGGCCTTAAAAAGAAACCCAAAACAAAAAAACACAACATATAATTTCTGTGCGATAAAAATCCTAGGGTATTTTTTATGGTTTATTTAGCCAGCAAGTCTGTCTTCTCATTCTATTTAGAAGTTCACCAGCAAATTATCAATCACTTCACAGAAACTACATAAAGAGACCAGCACTCTACATAAAGAGACAGAATATTTAGTATGTTTTGTAGCTTTATAATTTTTCTATCTGCTTTTCTAAACAGCCAGCAGAGGGCAATGTCCAAAATGAGAAAACTGGTTTTTAAAGTTGAGTAATGCTGACCCCATTCACAGATAATGTAGGCAACAAATAGCACGGAGGGATACATTAGCCATGGGCTCCAAATGAAACCTTAGAAGAAACAGTGTCAAAGGGCATTAAAACTGTATCACAAGGAAAAAATGAAACACCATTTTGTATCACTCCATTTGTATATTTGTATGATGAGAAGTGATCAAAGAAAATTACTTTAGGCAGTCACTTCATAGCTTGTTCTGAATTAAAGACAGGATCAGAAACCAGGTCTCTGCTACAGAAAAATACTGACCAGAATGTGAAAGTTGGATTACTGTTACTACCTTTCCCATCCATTTGATCTTATTTAGGAGGTTTATATAAACTAACCAAACCAGTAGCTAGGAGGTTACTTTAACCTGCCCATCTCTGGTGCGTTGTCTTGCACTGTCTCAGAGGTTTATTAAGTGCACCCTGAATCTGTGGACCAGCTGTAATTGGGTCAGTACTGAAAACATAAAAGTTTATTAGCCCTCTAGAAACAAGTTAGCCTCACTAAATTTGACACATTGTGCATGATAACTAGTGTAACTTCCTTTTTCCCTTCACTACTTCCATAGAAACTGTCAAATGGGTGGACTCCTAACAAAGAAATGGTCTTTAAAAAAACAACCATTTTAAGAAAAGGTTAAGAAGTGTTGCCTTTTACAAAACTGACAGATGCCAAGATAACAGCAAGAAACCAGAAGCCCCTGTTCTTGAAACTCTACATTCTGTAGCATCCCTTCTACAGAGTACATTGAACAGGTGAGTGTCAGTGCTGCTTCAGCTGGGGCAGGAATGAAGGACCAGAATGAAAGTTGATGAGAAGGGATAAATTTCAGCTGAATTGAAAATATACTTAAACAATTCACTGACCTAAGTGGGAGGAGTTTACTGATTTAGCTCACACAAAGACAGTTAACCTAAACCACACCACTTCTGTTGCAGGACACAAGTGTGCATGTTTAATTACCACAACTCAGCTGATGTGTGGTATGTCACTATGAATCCAGTTATGTGCTCAAGACACACTAAATGTCACAAAGAGACAACGTCGTGTCTGTAAGTTTAGTGCTTGCTAGTAGTCACAGTTCATTGTCATTCAACTGGAGTAATTAATTAAGGATTAATTAATTTAATTAATTTTGGCCCATTGAAGCAATTGGGTCTTTCAATGATATATTTGATCATTTCTCATGAAAAATCTCTGAATTGTTCCATCTGCTTAAATTAAGTTTAAGTGTTTTGTCTTTTACTCACTGACTGACTGAATCACCTCCAGTCTTGTCTCCTCCATCTGCCTCCTCGTCAGTATCAGAATCAGCTCCAATCTTGCCTAGATATACACAGTTTCAAACATGAAAATTTAGGAAAGTGATAGAATTAATACTACATAATTAGGTTTACTCTTAATTATTAACTCTATTGCAATCAGCAGAAGAGGATTTTTCCCAGTTAAAGCAGAAGTTCTAAAATTAGACTTAGTCAAAACGAAAACACTTATTTGTGAGTCTTCTGTTAGCTACACATACATTTACACTGGATTACAAAAAATCTGATTAGCTGTCCTTAGTACAATACAATGGGTGCTAAAATTAAAGTACAGAATTATTAGCAAGATACTCTGGAGCACTTAGACTCGAAGAGTTTCACTTCATTGAGAAGACAGCAACATGTTTACAAATAAATTCTTAAATATCCCTTAAATATCAAGTGCAAGTTCAATAAGGCTGTGAAAAGCTGGAATGTCATATCCTTAATCAGAGTACATGAACTGTGTGCCTTGATGGAACTGAGGGATTATGTACACACTAATATATACTTACTAGTGTGTGTCTGTATATATAAACATATATTTAAGTAGCTAGAAAGAGTGCAAATCCAGTTGAGGTAGACTATTCTCTGGTGTACAGTGGAGTCTAAAAGTTTCATTCATACCTTCAAGTATCTTCAACAGTTTTTTTTCAGATAACAGCTCCAACTGCTCCATGCAAAGTCTTTTGATTTCATCCATGGAACAGTTCTAAGAAGACAGATAAGACAGACCACAAGCTACTAAAAATTTCTGAGAAGAGAGTAATTACAAATGTAAGGAGTAGTCCAACTGTAATGAAGAGTTAACTTGGATGAAAGCCTCTCCCATATTCTGATCTGCATTGATGCAACTGCTGTAGAAAACCAGGTGTTTCCGTTTTGACAACTACCAGAAATAGCATATGTGTGGGTTTTGTTTGAAAAATTAAGCAATACACACTATCAGTTCCTTGACCTATGGCTTGGAGTTTTTATTGCAGCTGCAACACCGAGTATCAGAAATACCAGACTGTATGTGCGAAGCACGGAACAGCAAACATGGCAGACCTGGTTATTCCTAATTCTCCATCACGTGGGAGAAGCTGGGTTATGTAATTAAGCTTGCAAAGACCAGAGGCAACTGTTGAATCCAAGTTCACAAACTGGAGAAAATAATGTTATTGACAACACACCAACAGTTGCGTATCACAACACAGAAAATAAAGAAAGTATGTAAACTGTCATCCATTTCTCATGCTCGGTACATACCATACATTGCCACAAATTTTATTGGTATTCCAGTTACCTTCACATCTCATACCTCTCAGTGACATAGAGTGATAATTTCACATTTTCAAGCTATGATTCCATCTACAAGTACCAAAATTAGGAGGTGCTAAACAGGTTGTAACACTCACAGTCCTACTCTAAGTTTGGTTTTACATAACCAGGCAATTTCCCTACAAACTCAGTAATGTCTTTCCTTCCAGCTTCTCAACCTCTTTTTCTTCTGACAGAGATGAGAAATGGATAAGCCTGTGTGCAATTTACCATGTGTTTAAAATCAAGAAATTCTGTCTCACTTACATTAATAATACACCTAATTAAGATAAAAATTAAAGACAAAAAATTTAAAACTACTAACATTAAAACATTACACAGATGATATTTCACCTGCAGCCTCTTTATTTTTACTAAGTCCTATTGTTCATAAGACTCAAAAGACGTATGTTCTAAGCCAGTAAAACTCCAGCTTTAGTCCGCAGGAGTTACAGCTTCAGAAGCTGTTTATGAAGAATGGGCTTTATTTTCTTATCTCAGACATTGCTTTAATACCATACAAAGAAAATCAGTTGACACAAACAGAAATCAGTATTTTGTTTACAAATCAGCATATTAATTAGTGAACAACACTACTGAATTTACTCCTCACAATCACGAAAATCCTTTTGCATTTAACTAACCAGTACAGAGGGCCAGTCTAAATACAAACCTGAAGTTCAGAAATGGCTGAGCAGTAGCAAAAGGAGTAACCTGGAATAACTATAGCAAATCTTTAAAAAGTCTCACTTCCAGACACCCGATAGGGAGACTACTTAAGAAAGGTACTTAACTTCATAGAAACTTCTTTAGTTGAGAAATATACAGTCAGCTTTCAAAATGTAAATGAACTAAGCTTGAGAGATAAGTATTCTTTGTTACGCAAGCATTCAAGATCACAGTAAGTATATAAATGGTAAATGTACTTAAATGTACTTCAGTACCTTTAAAGTATCAGGCAGCATCTTCTGTAGTTTCTTCTCTCCTATGACACAGAAACACTGTTGAAGCATTTCCTTTTTGTCCCCAATGTAGAAACTGACAGGTTTCAGTGACACAGTGAGATCTAATCCTCCTTCTTCTATATCACTGGGTTGTTCAGCTTCTTCCACTTTTTCTCCAGAGACTACACTGCATTTTGTTTCCTAAAACCAAGGAAGGCACATTTTCTAGTGAATTAGAGAAGACAGAAACTTACAGCTTCACCTGTGCTTACAATAATTTTCCCTCCATAAATGCAAGGTACATCTTCATGTGGACTTTTCAGGTGCCAGTGTTTCATATTGCAAGGTAACCGCATTAGAGAGGTTACATTCTTTATTACTGAAAACATTCTTGTGCTAGGAAAAATTTTTAAAGCTTCAAGAAACGAAAAGTACTCATAAATATTAACTGGGAAATATCTGCAAATAGTTAGTTGGTGCTTACACGTGAAAATTGCTTTAACACAGAGGAAATCCATCTGATTTGCTGTGCAATCAAATCATAAAGTTCATCATTTACAGCTACCCTGCTAAAACAGAAATTGGCATACAATTTCCGGTGTGGCAGAGTCTTCGGAGAATTAAAATGGGCTTTGTATTAGAAAATACATCCTCCATACATCAGTGGATGACCTCTAGAATTAAAAAACTAATTTAAAAAAAAATAGGAAAAAAAAAAAAAAACAACCCAAACCACCAGCCAGAAATATATTTTGTCAAGCTCAGAATTCACTTAGGCGTGCATGTCACAATCATTTTTTGCACACCAACACATCCTTGAGAAGACTCACAATACCACAAGTACGAGAACCACGGCTGGGGCCACCCGAGCTTGTACGCCACATCTCTTACACAAAAGGCAAAGCACAGAGCGGTGTCTCCGGGATGCGCGCCGGGCGCACCGGGGCTCGGCCCGCCCCCGCCCCTCCCGCGCCGCCCGCCCGGCC